>JAHUTJ010001784.1:0-16524 GCA_036250325.1 Characodon lateralis
GGAGCTTTTTAACCACCTCAGTGACTTCAGCCTGGGTGATGAAAGAGTCCAACCCCGAGTCCCCAGCCTCTGTTTCCACCAGGGAATGCGTGATGGCAGGATTGAGGAGATCCTTGAAGTACTCCTTCCACCGCCCGATAATGTCAGAAACTTGTGTCACAGCTGTCCTGGCATTTCTTCCTTTTTACACCAAGGTTCAGTGAACTCTTAATGTCTCTTTGTAATCTGTGGTTGCTTGATATTTCCTGCAGCCAGTTTATCTTTTTTCAAAAACATTGAAGAAGATATCTTCCTGCCTATTAAGTGTGTAGTCATGTGCACCGATGTGCCTCGGTAAAAATAGAGTTGTGCGAGTGTGTGTTTGTACTAAAGAGGCCACTTGCTGGGCTTGATGGGACGGCTATTTTGTCTTAGTGTTTTGAGATGCAGTGTTTCCCATCTGCTCTTTCGTTCTTGGATGAAAAGCTTCAAGAGCAAAGACTAAAACAAGTTTTCACATGCTGTCTTTACTTGTGAGGGTCTCTTGCTTCTTTCTTTACACGAAGATCTCACTATTTTAAGTTAGCACTTAATTTATGTTCTTTTCTTTGCCTTTTAGTCTGCTCCTAATATGCTTTTATCCTCAAAAGTCCCAAAATCGATTTTTAAAATGTAATATTTCTTTCTCACAGCTCTGGGTTGCACATAATTGGCACGCAGGTGTTCAAGGAGTTTGACAGACATTTCTGACTTTGTAAAACCATTATCAACTCAGTGTGAGATGAGAAATTTTCCTAGTTGTTTGCAAGGAGCAAAATCTTTTCAAACTGGTTAGGTTTACCCGTAGTCATGGAGCTCATACAAAAGCTGTGGTGTTTGTACTGATTGCTTTTGAGATGTCAATGCACAAATAAGCTCGATGTCTCTTTGTGCACATGCCAAGTTTGAGTTGTTTTGTATTTGGCAAACATCTCCAAGTGCAAGAAGCTACAAGGGGAAATCATTTTGGTCTGAAAAAGGAACACCCATAAAGTGGAAACACGATGTTTACTGAGTAAAAAGGCACATAACTGCCTTATTTCAAGCAAGATTTTTCTTACTCTCTAGTTACTTCTACTTACTTACTTCTTAGTATTTGGTAGTATTTCCAGTCCCTCTCACAGCAGAACAAACCCAACATGATGCTACTACCCCTATACTTCAGCACGGGATGCTGTTCTAAAGCTTGCATCCAGTTGCAACACTGGTCAGTATAGCCAAACACCTCAAGCTTTCTTATATCAGAACATAATGCCAACTCTCTAAAAATGTATGTCTATCTCACTATAATCAGGCTTTTTATGTTGTGTTTTAAGTGATGGCTTCTTCCTTGTTGAGTGGCCTTCCAGTTCAGGGTTTGCTTCACTGTGGATAATTACACTATCTTAGAAGCTTCTTACAGCATCTTCAGTGTCTTTAGCTTTTGATCTGAGTTTTGTAAAGCACATTTCACACAAATGGGCCTTCCACTATTGTTTCTACTTGCGTATGATTGTTTGAACAGATGTACATGACACTTTCAGGCATCTCAAAAATGTACCTAAAGACGAATCTGACTTGTGGAGGTCCACAGTTCTCCTCCTGATATCTCACTGGGGTTTTCTCATGATGTCATTCAAGCATTGTTTTTGAGGTTTTGCCTAAAATTCCATCCATGAGTGGGTCTCCATTTAACTACATTTCTGGAAATTAATAAATCAAAAGCTTACAAAGCCATGGCGTCATCATTTGGGATTTTCCAAATTAAACAATTTGGAAAATCCCAGATGATATCTTGGTTTATGTAAACTTCTGAATACTGAAGGCAATATAAAATCTGGCATCCAGCAAACAGAAATATTTTTGGTAATTCTGACCTAAAACAAGCGGAGTTTGATTTAATGTTAGACAGTGACAGTGTCATGTGTTTTTTTTATACAGTGCATGTACACGTGTGGTTTCAGCTGTATTTTAATGTTCTGGTGGATTGTTTAAAATCAGACATTAAAGCCAAAGCCTAACATTTCTGTTATCCCTTTGTGATATCTGGGAACAGTAGGGGCCCCACAGCATTGCGACAAGGTCATTGGGGCCAAAAAGAAAAAAACAGAGGTGGATTACATAGCAAAAATGAGCTTGTAGCTCATTTTAATGGACGACTGGCACACAAAGGTTTGCTTTGCCTTTTCAAAAGAAATGAAATACAGGTTTAAAAATATGAAAAATATTGATATGTTTGGCCACAGGAATTTGACTCCGTTGTTAGAGAAACTGTGATTTGTCACAGTAGGGCTGAGCTCAAAGGTTCCTATTTTTCATGAACGGTTTGCTGTGTTTTTTTCTTTCTTTTAAAATCCCCTTCAAATTGTGTTGCTTTACTTTGGCACTGTGTTATAATTCTAACCAGAAAAAGACGAGCAAACATCTGAAATTAGCTTTAAACTCATAATTTAGAAAAAAAAAAGTGTTTTGTGAATACAGTAATACATTCAACATACATCTATTTTCATGTTTTTCTGATATAGGCATTGGAGGTGTGATATTGTTTATTTCAGCTCAATTTGATTAAGTACTTAGATTTGTGAGTCCACATAAACTTGCTCATATTTTCTATTTTCAGGGGCTACGCAGTGGCCAGCAGCAGTGACGACAGAATGAACGAACCTCCCACGTCTCTCGGTCTTGTGCCTCATCAGGTCAGGGACGCACAAGCCCACTTATACACACTCATCTTATTACCAGGGAGAGAGATCTCTGCTTTGAACAGCATGAATATGTTTATAAAATCCTTACTTAGGCATGAGGTGAAGGAGAAAAAATGTAATACGACAATCTTTTATTTGTCCTTCTGTGGGGAAATTCAAGTGTACCAGGAGCAAAGTGACAGGCAAATGGAAACCACACAGATACAAACACACACATCTTAAGAAAGCTATACCGTTCTAAATAAACAACAGAGACAGATTCTAAGAAATATGTGAAGTTTAAGGTACTGTAAAACCAGATGAATCAAATGTGACCGGAGTAAATAATTTGAACAGGTCTGCTGAAACAGACAAGAATGGGCATTGTGAACTTAAATATAAATAAATAATCACCAAACCACTTCATTACAGGATTTTGCTTGGATGAAGCAGGTTAATATTATGTGTCTGGAATGGCCTATCCATGCCTGGACCTCAAACCTGTTAAAAGTTAGAGAACTATGCTAAAAAGCCAGCTCCATGCCAGAAAAGCCAACCAAAGTAAACAAACGCCCAAGAAAAGTGATCAAATATTCTGCCTGAACTATCCCAGAACCTTGTTTATGATTAGAACAAGAATCTGGCTGAGGTTCAATTTGCTAAGAGATATTTAACCAAATATTAATGGCACTGTGTTCTAGTTTCCAGTTTACTGAATTGTAGATAAAAGCATATCCACAATAAATTCAAACACGAGCACTGATTTATTGTTTTAAAAAAATCATTACAGTAAAATGAATCCATGTAGGAACATGAAAAATTTATATACGTAATTATAGACCTAAAATAAATAAAGTAAGACTATAACGATTACTGCATGTAATAGCAGGAGCTTTAACAACAATAAACCAAACTTTCAATTCTTGATTATAAAAATCAATAAGGTTGTGTTAACCCTGAATATACAACTATTAAAATGCATTATTAATGAACCAAAGTTAATGACATCAATGCCCACTATATGAGTATATGTGTAGATCTTATTAAGGGAGTTAAAATACTAATTAAAGATTTAAAACAGGCTGCATTTTAGAAACTGACTGGCTGACTGACTGACAATGAAAAATCTTTAATCTGCCCTGAACAAACTGAAAGGCAACATGGTGGGAAAACCTTGCTCTGTTTAGTTAAAACAGCCTATTTCTGTAGTTAATATAGCAACTTAATCAAAGCAACATGTTTCAAAGCCGTACTCATTAGTACATCCACGTCTACGACAAAGCCATCTACGACATGGCTTTGTTATAAACAGAAAGATCAAACAGGACTGAAGATCGTTAATGAGCATACTCCTCATGCCACAAAGCCAGCATAATTAAGAGATCTTGGTCTGACCAAGACTTGGAAACCCATTTACTCAGAGTGAAGGACTTTTTTATGATATTCAACATAAGGCTGCTCATATGAAAGTATGTGTTCTTTATTTAAAATATGAAGTTTCTTTCAATGTGCCCAATTTAAAATTGGATCATCGATAATATAGCTTTGAGTCTATATGAAATAATAACTTTCGTAAGTAAACAAAAATGCTCACAAAGGTCAAATGTGCTTTTATCAGTGCCCAGTCAATTTACTTTGGTCCAGTTCTGAAATAATTTCTGAATTAGACACCTGATATGCATACCTTTCAAAAATATTGATTCAGCAGAAAAAGTTTGAACAGTAACAGAGTTGAATGTGTGGATTATACTTGTCAATCTGTTCCAGCATCGGTCTCTGGATGCAGTGCACAACTAAACGACAGGCAAATTATATAAGAAAACACAACCTCCTACACAAACTTTACTAGATCCTAAAATTAGGCAAACGTAAACACATGGCATGTACCATATCAATTGTTATTATTAAACATAAACTAAGTTTAAAACTGTATCCTAGTATGTATACCATTGCTACAGTTCACTAATATTTGCAGGCATTTGTTTTTGAACGCTACACATTTGTTTAGGTCCTGGCACGGCTTTTTAACATGACCAGCTTGGCTTTAATTGCTTCCTTGCATCATATAAATTTTTTTTTAGCCACCTCTTTGTTTATTTTTTATGGCTCTTGGGAACATTATCCTGCTGTGTAGTCAGATTTCGGCCTGATTTTATGTGCCAGACAGATGGCCTTACATTTGATTTTAGGTTTCCTCGGGCTTGAGGGGAGTTCGTGGTTGACTCAATGACTTAAAAGGTGCTGAGATCATGTACCTGTAAAATTAGACTGCGCAATATTAGGAAACCGTCGGATTGTGATGTTACTGTGAATAACCCACATTTCTCTCACTTTTCTCTATATTTTACATCATTAAGATGTCCACAGAAATATCAGCGAGCTCTAGCTTCTCAGTCACTAAAACCTGAGGAGATCAAGGGCAGTGAAACTACTATACTTGTGACATATGGAGCCTGATAGTATGACAAATAAAATATATTAGCTGACCAGATATCGCATCCAAGCAGTGCTTTGTGATTGTTACGTCGCACCTTTTGAAATTAAAGACTGTCTTCATATTTTATGCAGCTGTACTGCAAAACAAGCCCAAATCATCACACCTCCACCACCATGCTTCACGGTTGGTATAAAGTCTTTGTGCTGAAGTCCTTAGGTTTGTTTTCTCCAAGTGGGAACTACACATTTTGTCTTGTCTTGTGGTTTGTTCAAATGCCTGATTGATGCTGCCATGTTCCTTTAGAAGAGAAAAGCATTTCTCCAGGCAACCCTGCTGAATAAGCAATGAGGAACGTCACCCTTTGCATTAAACCAAAAGACTGTGAGTAAGGATTTCTTAGATTTTTTTTTGCAGCCCACCATTCAATGGCTCTGCAATACCCTTGGGCTTGTGCATCACTTGAATTTACAAGGCTGGACAAAGTTTGTCTAAACCCAGTTTGTCCTTCAAATAATTAGCCTGTATCTGTGAGCTTGAATCAGGAGAGGATTATTAGGTAAAAACCACTCATCAACTAAATCTTTATGATTTATCAAATCTTTGCTTGAACCTTGGGTCTTATACCAACATTTTGTTCCTTTTATTCCAGCACAAGACTGTCAGTGTTAATTTAGCTTCATACATCATCTCATGGCTGTTGAGGTGGCTCTATTAGTGAACAGAATCAAGGGAACCTGATTAAAGACTATGGAAGAAGATTGAGAGTGACTTTGCTTGTCAGGATATGTGCACACGTGCTCTGATTTCCCTTTCGTCTGTTCAGACACACTAAAACGTGGATGGCTTGTGTTTTGTCTCTGGTGATGGATCCAGTCCTAAAACTCAAGATGAGCTTGATTTCAGTAGGTTTATGAATAATTGAAATGCATTTAAAAAAGCTATTAACCATATACGTTGCTTATATTTCTTTCATTAATTAAAGGTTGTCAGATAGTTTTTATTTCAAATTTAGTCTTAACTTAAGAACTTAACTTAAGACGGTTAAAAAAACAAAACTAACAGCACTTGTATTGATTAGAAGGAACATAGAAACTGGCCGACATCATGGTTAAATACTCAGGACTAGGCTGAGTCACAATATAATGGAAGATAAGAGGATTTGGAGATGTCCAAACTGTGTTCTTGGCTAACGGAGTGCTGCATCTCACCACCTCCATTTGCATCATCATTATGATTCGTCATCCAGAGAATATGAATCCGTGCCATTTGCTTGACACCTTTGCTGCTCAGGATTTTTCTGCCAAATAACCCATAGCAGAATGCCTTGCAAATGCTTCTGTATATGTGTGTGCAGACAGATATGATTATTATCAAAGAGAGAGAGGTGCCAAAAAAATAATATGCCTGGGAGCATCGCTGAGTAATCCTTGAGTATTAGAATATATATTGAGCCTGACAAACTGTGAATATTGAGGCTGAGGCTGCTGGTCCTTACTTTCTGTGGTGCCACAGTGACAGCTTGTGGTGATGTTAAAAATTATGTGCCCTGTTATTTTTTATTTAGTATTCTGGTCTCTGCTCATCTCTTTTGCTGCTGTTATTTTGGAGTTTCTTTAAGTACCAGGGAACCACAACCTGCTTTCAAATTCACTAATGTTTGATTCTCAATAATTGGATTGCATACAGTCAAGTTGCATTAAGAAAGGTTTGCTCTCCAAGAAGAATATTGCTTCCCATGTGTGGTTTGCCAAAGGTCATGTTGATAAGTGAGAAAGCCATTAGGAAAAGGGTTTTGCAGACTGGTGGAGCCAAAGTAAAGAGATCAAAAACACAGTAAAGCACATCAGGAGCCCATTTGTAACACATAAGGAGGGTGACATCCCAGTTTTAATCAGTCAAATCTCCATAATTACTGGAAATGTAATTTCTGAGTTATACTTCCAAATTGTTTAGGGTAATATATTCATGATAACTGTCCATTGACTGATACCGAACAATATTTAAATCTAATGGGGTTTTATGTGATGGACCTACACAAAGTAGTGCATATTGTGAAGTGGATGTAAAAAGAAACATGCTTTTATTTTATTTTTTTCAAATAAAATCTCTTAACAATAAAGTCCAGTGCTACAAATTACCTTCAAAGGTCATCTACACTGAACAAAAATATAAACACCCTAAGTAAAATATTGTTGCCATGTGGAGTTAACAACTGTAAATGAGCATTTGCTGACATTTTATTGTACAAAAGTAATATTTTTCTTGATTTGTGTATAATTTTTAATCCAACTTGCTTTCAGTGAGCATTTCTCAGTGAGTTGTTTTTTACTCAGCACATGGGTGGGGCATGTCCAGTGGGCGATCAGACAACATGAGCAACAGCTAGACAATCCTTGGACTGGGGACACTAAAAGGCCACCCCAAAATGTCAAATTTTGTCACAAGTCATAATGCCTCAGATGTCGCAAGTTATGCAGGAGCATGCCATTGGCACGGTGGATGCAGGGATGTCCACCAGAGCAGTAGCTGCACGGCTCAATGTCCATTATTGGACCATAGGCCGTTTCAGAGTTCGTTTCCAACAGACTGGCATTACTGCAAATCCACCTCATCGTCGTCGGCCATGTGTGACCACTCTAGCACAAGATTGCCACATCGTCCATCTGTGGGATCGGCTAAGACCAGTGACACACAGCTGATGAGACTATTGGTCTGCACAACAGACGCATCACACCTCAGACTGTCCGTAACCACCTACGAGAAGCCAACTTGCATGCTCGGCACCCTCACCGTGGTCTGGATCTCACTGCTGTCCGGCGTAGGAACCTACTTGCATGGGCGATTGCACATGTCCGATGGCCCTTGGCACGTTGGAGATGAGTGATGTTCACGGATGAATCCAGGTTCCAGTTGTATCGTGCAGATGGAAGACAGCGTGTCTGGCGACACGAGGGTGAATGGTTTGCAGATGCAAATGTTATGCCCAGGGTTGCACATGGAGTGGTCAGGCGTCGCATACAGGCAAAGGACACCGTTGCACTTCATTGAAGGGAACATTAATGCACAAAGATATCGGGACGAGATTCTCACCACATTTGTTGTGCCGTTTGTGCGCCAGCATGACATCACCTTTCAACATGACAATGCCTGATCTCATGTTCCCTGCATTTGCGTGGAATTCCTTCAAACACAGGACATTGAAGTTCTGGACTGGCCTGCATATTCACCGGACATGTCCCCAATAGAGCAAAGTTCTGGATAGGTGTGTCCGGGACCGTGTTCCATTTCCAGGCAATGTGGGTCAGCTCTGTTTGGCACTCCAGGAGGAATGGAATAACATTTCGCAGGCCACCATAGACAATCTGATCAACTCCATGCGAAGAAGATGTGTTGCTCTGAGAGACGCAGCTGGCGGACACACAAGATACTGAAAAATCGAATTCCTCCACCTGACCCCTATCTGGTTCAAAGGACTGTCAATCCGCTACAAATGGCCATACCACGATGTTATCAATGTTGATATGAAGATCAGTAATTACTGAATATATATTTTGAGTTTCTCTATATATTGCTGTCAGATTTAGACACACTGATAAACTCAGAGAAAGTATGCAATGAAGGCACAAGCGAGTCAAAGTTATCTTTGGCTGGCCAGGGAGAGACAGTCCATTCTCTCAGAGGAGCTGCCCTGTGTCACAGCCTTTTATTAAAGAAAGGAAATAAAANTAAACTCAGAGAAGGTATGCAATGAAGACACAAGCGAGTCAAAGTTATCTTTGGCTGGCCAGGGAGAGACAGTCCATTCTCTCAGAGGAGCTGCCCTGTGTCACAGCCTTTTATTAAAGAAAGGAAATAAAACACTCATGTTACAGCATCGTGGGTGTGGCTACACACAGTTTCACAAATACAAGTCCTAATGAATAAAACTGGTTCTGGCCAGATACTGATACAACACACACGTCCACATCTGGCATTCAAGGACACATAGATTGGCTGGGGTGCGAACAGACTGCTTCCAAAACTCCTCCGCACACAAGTTCCTGCTCAGTCTGCATAGTAACCACCCAAATGCAACTCTAAGACATCTCTGTTAATAGCTCATAAAAGTACTTCAATGATAAATGTAAAAAGTATTCAAACCACTTCTAACAAAGTTCACCAAACTAAATAAATGAAAATGTCTTTTAATGGTAAATCATAAAGATAAAGAATCTTTTTAAATCAAGCAATGATAATTCATGTCTAAATCTTCCAACAATTGCGTAACCCAAATTTTAATAAAACTCTTATATTTGACATGGAGCGTTTATATTTTTGTTCAGTGTAGTTAGTGTATGTAGCCTGCCTGTTAATAATTTAGTTTACGGCAGACAGGTCAGTATGAAGCTGAAAGCAGGGGTTGGTTTTAAAACTCTATCCTAAGTTTGAACTTGAGATTTGAAATGGAAATAGTATAGCACAAATCCATACCTACCAAGACTTTCCTAAATGGAAAGGCTGGACAAGGAGAGCATTAAGTGGCTGAACAGAGACAAATCTGTTAACGTTGAAGCACACAAGGTTATACAGCATATAATGATATATCTGGTGCTATCACCTTGAATTTTTGGTGGGTCACATTTAGTTTTAAATTGGTCTTTTTGTATTTGTAGTGTTAGATGATTTTCTTTTAAACCAGAGACTGGATCTGCAAACTAATATTTGGCTGTAGGGCCTATGGACAGCAAAATGGTTGCTTTTTTCTTAAATGTAACAGTGTCCTTGATTAACATATGTCCTTGATTAAAGAAGACCTTACCTAAATTACTAAATAACAATCACAGAAGCAGCCAAAAGACCCATGGTAAAAGGTTCAAGCAGTAGGAATATTTTAGTAAAGCAGTATAGCAGAGTGGCCTAGTGTCTGTACTTTACCTTCCCTCAAATGCAGTGTGATGTGTATCCAGTATGTTGTCTGTGAAAGCTCTGCAGGTTTATATTTTGTTATTCTTATCCCACTTTCCCATTAATCTAACTCACTCGTCTACACAACCTTTCATCATTTATTGGATTTGTGTTGCCTGCGAGCGCCCATCTTACATTAATACTGAATTTACTATGACTGTTATTACAGTCAAATTGATAGCCCTACCATCAATTTTTTATCACTCTTTCCCTGAATATGCCATTGTATTACAAATGATGAGAGATGAATAGATATAAAAGGCAAGAATTTAATGAAAAACATGTTCACAAAAAGAAGAATGTTGTTAAGATGTGATAAGCTGATGTTTCTTCTTTATGTAGCATACCAGTGATAATTATCAGTTTAATACATAGTGTGGCACAGATTTTAAGATGTATATCTTAACACTATTCACCCCAGTTCACCATCAAATCTGGATTTATATAAAGGTTTCTCTATTAGGAGATGAAAAAGGGGCTAGATTGGGCTTCATTTTTTGCTTCCTAGAAACCAGGGTTCTCCGTACTCATTTAAACGTTTTGAAGGTTTTTCTTTCTTCTATTTGACCACTTGTTCTCCCATTCTGTGTCCAGCTCTTGAACCTCATGATTGCAGCATGTTAAACAGTGTTTGCTTTGATAAGAAGGAAAGGGGTCAAGTAAAATAGAAAAGAAGAAGAAGTGGCCTAAAAATATTTACTACAGAGGAGAGGTAGGTGAAGGTTATATCTTTAAGAAACAGGAAAAAAAATACAGCAAAGACCTGATACACAGCTTTAGAAATGAAAACATGAAAGGCTTTTCATTTCCACATTTTTCACTAACTGTGAAAGTGCAACAGAAATGGGCTGAAATGAAAGCTGCATAATGGCATTGGGCTATCTTTATATACTGTGTTATTAAGAGTTATTGGCGTTAGGGCTGTCTATCTAGATTATTTTATTATCAGACAAAGATAACCAGTGTAAAGCAGATGTAATACATTAATTAACCTAATATTTGTTTCTGCCACCATTGACAGCAGGAGCTGCCTCCAAGCAGCAACTGAACATGAGTCTTCTTTGTCACTGTGGAGCGATTGTGGCCCAATATGCAGAATTGTTTTAATTTATCCACATTTGAGGGTTTTGAACCATGAACGGCTTGTTTAAGATCATACCACAGCATCTCATTTGAATTTAAGTATGAACTTTGCCTAGGCCATGCCTTAAGTTTGTACTTTTTTAATCCATGTTTTCTCTATTTGTGAACTGATGGATGTCAGTATGTTTATTGCTCATCTGTGCTTGAATTTCTTTAGATAGAGGCATGATGTGTTGCTTTTTGAGATCTTTTAGCCTACTTCATCTTGCCAAACAGGTTCGCCTTAGGCAACTTTTTTTTATTAGTCTGGATGAGGGGCATTAATCAAATGTGGGTGGGGCTAGTCAAATTGAACCAAGAAAATAAGGTTGATCCCAATTAATTCACGCTTCAGCAAGGGTAAAAATTATATTTTCACATAGAACCAGGTTGGGTTAGATAAATTGTTTCCTAAATGAATCAATGAATCAGTTGAAAAAAGAAATGTCACATTTAAGCACAGTGCCCAAGAGTAGTAAGAAAGAGAACAGACCGTAGTTAAGAGTTTGCATTGTATACAGATTGTTTATTGAAAATCTAATTTCTATTTCAAATTAAATCAATTCATCATAAAAACCATGTAAACGAAAAAACATTATTTTTATACACTTATTTGCCCACATTCTATTTGTATTGTCTTATTTTTTATTCTTAGCTATAAATAAATTTTATTTTTCATAAACTTACTGATTAATTATTATGAATAACTCATTATGAAAATAAATTCTTAATTTTAATAATGACGTAAGTTATTGTTATTATGACGTTTTCCATAACTACGCAGTCCTGGTTGTATGTGTTTCGAAAGGGTCCTTCAGACCTGTGGCAAAGGTTCCTGACCCTGCCTATACAAACTCAATTAAACAGGAGTATAATGAGAGCACAAACTGCATTAACAGCTAATGTGTTGGTTTAGTTTATTTGGAATAGCTGTTTAAAATCTCTTCTAACATGTGAAGCTTAAATAAATTCTTTACTATAATAATTTCTATTTGCTTTGTTTTTTAAGGGGATCTGTTGATTTATGACCACCAGGGAACTTTAAGGGTGCAGCTTTGCACTGTAATAAAGATAACTAGCCTCAGTTGGTTGAGAAAGGATAACAGAAAATAGTTTAAAAAGGTTGTTGACATTTACCTTTCAGCCACCAGAGGGAGCGCTCTCATTTATTACTAAATGCAAAGAAACAGCGTCACAATTTTTTTTGTTTCACTACTGTACTACCATTACGTTTACTTTTAATCACAAAAAATGAGCAGAAGAGGGGGGGCTGTTTTCCACAGATTTTAGCTTGCCTTGTTTAGAGTTAAACACCAAAAACTGCATTTGTCTACACATTTATCCTAAGTGTCTCTTTCAACTTGATTGGTTTTGTGTTGTTTTTTTTGTTCAACTCTACAGATCCGAGGCTTTCTCTCCAGGTTTGACAACGTGCTGCCTGCCAGCCTGGCCTTTGACAAATGCACTGCCTGCTCACCCATTGTAAGTGGTGCAGTTTGTTTTTTGTAGAGCTCAAGTTGTAAGGTTGTTAGATGTGGTTTAGTGTACAAAAGGCTGAAAAAGTAACGCAGATACAAGGGTTTGGACTTTCTTATCAGGTCAAATTTTGTTACTATGTGACAACAATGTTTTGAAACACAAATTGCAGTTGTAGCAAAAATTGGGGGGATTCCCAGCTCTCCCATTTCCACATTGTTAAATCAGTGTAGCTGTGTTGAAATGTTGTTCCTTGAGGAATACTAAAGAGACGCACACAGGAAAGCTGGTAAAACCATCTGGTAACAATCAGGCAGCAGTTGCTCACTGATGTCAGAAAGTGTCGTACTCTCCCAGCACTCCTGCGTGTGTGTGTGTGTGTGTGAGCGCTCGTGTGTGTGTAGATGGGTTGTAGAAGAGTCCAAATAGTCTCAATCTGCCAAATAGGGGTGGGAAAAATTACTCTTCATGCTTTTCACTTCTTTACCATTGCTCTGTGTGGTTAGTTGTAAAAAAGTGTGAGAGTTCTGCAGGAGCGAAGGACAATTTAGAAACGGGGACAGTTTTAAAAAAAATCCAAGAGACTGATAGGTGGTGGTGGTGGGGTTGTTACAAGCAGAGGAAATGTGGTACTGAAAAAGGGTGTCATGATGAGTAGAGGGCTGGTTTCCCCCTTATTCTCTCCACCAATCTCAATGCGCTCTTTGTGTCGATAAAGAGGTCATAAAGCCCCAGATCTATCACTTTCATGCGAGGACAGAGAGAAACCAAATGACGGAGGGGGGGCATGGAGTTGGCTAGATGCAGCTCTAAAACTTTTCACTACCTACGCTTAGTGGAAAAAAAAAAAAAAAAGGATGGGGTTCCAGCCCATCCTAAGGTGTCATGTTTCTGCCTGTGTGACCGATGAGATTATTTGGTCTGCACAGAGCTGCTCATATGGTCTGATGGGGTTTGGTTAAAGGCCGTGTAGGCAGGAATAATGTTAGAGAGGCCACATATTCTGGTGAGGCAGGGATAAAGGTTGTGAAGTAAAAATGTTTTAATCCCACCCACACATCTTTAGCCTCTCTGCTTTGCATTTGCTTATCTGCCTTTCACTCTTTTCTTTTCAGCCTAGTCCAGTTTCACTTCTCCTTCTTCCCCTCCTCGCTTCCTGCTCTTTCTCCCCCATATCTCTCCTCTCTTTTGTGTGTCCCTGTGTCCATATATCGGTGGGCTCCCTTTAATGGCGTTTGTGTGTGTGTGTCTGTTGGTCTTTGTCTTCACTCGGGATTTGTGTGTGTATTTTTGCTGCAGTCAGCTGTGTGCTGCCAGGTCACTATGGAAACAAAACAATTCAGCCTCTGTCTGGGCTGGAGCGGTTCCTGTAGAGTTGGGGCTTTTCACTCTGTCTATGTGTGTGTGTGTGTATGTGTGAGTGTGTGTGTGTGTGTGTGTGTGTGTGTGTTTTCTAACTTGTGGGGCGGCAAGCCAATAAAACTACACGCCAAAGGGTAAATCACAGCTGACGTGGCATTGTCTAAAACCATGCCAGACACCTCTTACTACAGCTACTTGGACACACAAAAAATATGCCGCCACTGTTAATGGGAAACTTTGTTTTGCAATGATTTGCAATACAGAAAGATAGCCATGAAAATAACTTTGTAAACTGAGCTATATATTGACTGAAAGACTTGTTATGGGCAAAATTGGTTTAACTTTGGCACATTTGATTAGAGATGCACCAATCAGAGGTTCTGGAGCTGATTTCAGATCTTTGATTTACTAATGAAAGGTATTCATACACCCTTGAACGTTTCCATATTTTCTCATGCTAACCACATCATCCACAAACTATATTTTACTGAGATTGTATGTAATGGACCAACACAAATTAGTGCATAATTGTAATGAAATGGGAAAGGTTACATGGTATTCGCATTTTGTTATAGAGAAATGAAAACCCCTCTTGAGTTAATTATTCATAAACCTGCTCCTACAGTCACATCTGCAGGTCCTTTGAGTTTGGTCTCCATCAGCATAGCACCTCTACAGAAAGAAATTTTTACCATTCTTCTGAGCAAAATAACTCAAGGTCAGACGGATTGGATGGACCGCCTCCATGATTAGGTCTAGACTTAGACTGGGCCAAATAACACATGATGCCTATAGCATAATGCATCACATCAACTGTTCTCAGTTGATGGGAAGCATTATGCTGCCTTCACCATATGTCACCACGGGGATGGAGGGAGGGCCAGCCATGATGATTCTCTCTGAAGCTCTGATGGTTTGTTGCAGTCTGGACCTGTCCTATTTTGTGGATGAGCCAAACCACACTGAGATGGACTAAACCTGGACAGACTGAATTATGGCAATGTGGAAGATGACCAGCAGCCCCTGTGGAAGGTTGTACTTCTTGAGTTGCCTCAGGAAGTACAGTCTCTGCTGGGCCTTCTTTCGAACATTGTCGACCAGCTCAGGTTTCGAGAAATGGTGGTTCCTAAGAACCGGAAGTGGTCCACAGCAGATATTACTCATTCTTTATACTCAGCATTAATTAGAACTTATTGTATATCGGGATAGATCATTCATCTCATAATCATTTGTAGCTACGACAGAAAACTGAAACCTTTAATAGAAACAAGGAGATCGAGATCATAAAACATTTCCTTGCACTTGACTGGTTTTCTGTCTATAACAAAGCAGATCTATTCTGAAATAAAAATATAGTTGAAAATGATTAATTTAACACAGCAGAAAATTAAATATCATCCATTCAAGCTAAATTATATGTTTGTCTGGCATGTGGGGTGTACAGATGCCACAGTGGCTTAGAGTTGGAACCTGAGGGTACATCAGTCATACTTCACTATGTGGAGTAGGCTACATCCCACATGCAGGGCAATTGCACAGAAGACCACCCAGTTTCATGCAAGTAAGAAATATGACCATCAAACACTGTTTTGTGCTGGGTAATACTCTTTAACACATCTACAAGGTATTCTCTCTGTTTGTAGACATCCACTTACTTTTATGACTGACTTATGCTCTACCAACTGCTAATAATACCATCACTCTTCTCATTAATTCACCATGTGTACCTTTTGTGCTGATCTGTGTAAAAGCGTTATTCCTTTGAATTAATTTACAACCATACCCATTGGTAGACTGCATCTGTACCAAATTACCTCCAAATTGCACCATTTTTTCTGAGTAGTTTATTGTTTTTGTCTCCGAAGATATTAAATCTATTTTTAATGTATATTCTTTCATATGCATTTTAAAGGTAGTGTTTGCTTCAAGTACAGTACAGACCAAAAGTTTGGACACACCTTCTCATTCAAAGAGTTTTCTTTATTTTCATGACTATGAATATGGTAGTTTCACGCTGAAGGCATCAAAACTATGAATTAACACATGTGGAATTATATACTGAACAAAAAAGTGTGAAACAATTGAAAATATGTCTTATACTCAAGGTTCTTCAAAGTAGCCACCTTTTGCTTTGATTACTGCTCCGCACACTCTTGGCATTCTGTTGATGAGCTTCAAGAGGTAGTCACCTGAAATGGTTTTCACTTCACAGGTGTGCCCTGTCAGGTTTAATAAGTGGGATTTCAAGCCTGGTAAATGGGGTTGGGACCATCAGTTGTGTTGTGCAGGAGGTGGATACAGTACAGAGCTGATAGTCCTACTGAATAGACTGTTAGAATTTGTATTATGGCCAGAAAAAAGCAACTAAGTAAAGAAAAACAAGAGGCCATCATTACTTTAAGAAATGAAGGTCAGTCAGTCCAAACAATTGGGAAAACTTTGAAAGTGTCCCCAAGTGCAGTCGCAAAAACCATCAAGCGCTACAAAGAAACTGGCTCACAT
>JAHUTJ010001785.1:0-16519 GCA_036250325.1 Characodon lateralis
GGAACAGGAGGAGCACTGCCAGAGCCCTGCAAAATGACCTCCAGCAGGCCACAAATGTGCATGTGTCTGCACAAACGGTTAGAAACCGACTCCATGAGGATGGTATGAGGGCCCAACGTCCACAAATTGGGGTTGTGCTCACAGCCCGACACCATGCAGGACACTTGGCATTTGCCAGAGAACACCAGGATTGGCAAATTCACCACTGGCGACCTGTGTTCTTCACAGATGAAAGCAGGTTCACACTGAGCACATGTGACAGACGTGACGAGACACCGTAGAGAGCGATCTGCTGCCTGCAACATCCTTCAGGATGACCGGTTTGGCAGTGGGTCAGTAATGTTGTGGGGTGGCATTTCTTTGGAGGGCGACATGGCCCTCCATGTGCTCATCATTATTTCCATGGGACCAGCAGTGTGCTCATGCTGCCAACTTTGTCATTTATTTGATTGGATAATGCAATAATTGCTATAGAGTCAGGAGACAGTTTAATTTGGTGACAAAACACCAAAACACTTTTTTGGATACACATTTTTTTGTCAGTAATATATTGCTATATAGGTGTGTTTCTAATTGGACCATTGCACAACTAGAATTATCTCTAGGAATAACCCTAATAATAATAATAATCCAAGGGACACACCCATAAGCAACCACAACATGATGTGACAAGAAGCAATGAAATTACACTGTTTTCTGCAGGCTGTTTTGGACAATAATTTCTGACAGTTGTGACTTAATGAGACAATTAGACTAGTTCATTATTTTTGACTGGACGGCAGATGTCAACCCACACAGCAGGAGTGAAGAGTGAGCTGCCAGCTGTCTTGTAGACTGGTCAGCGAGTTATGTTTTGCTGTGAATTGTTGCCCCACATCTGCATGTTACAGTCTGTGATCATGTGTTTCTGAAAAGAACAAGTGAGGTCTGCTCGCTCTAGACTAAACTAGTTACTATTCATGAAAACTATGGTGTGCACTTATGTGGTATATTGCTGTTAATCTGATTTTAAACCAATGGTAATAATGGCACTTGTGACTGCTACTGAGCTTCTTTGAAGGCCTGAATGCATAAATAATAAAGTAACAATAACACATTTTTGGAATATTAGCAAAACATGATTTGATCTAAACTTTTTTTTAAACAAAAATGGCAAAATTTTTTGGGACCCCCTGTAAACATAAAGAAAAAACCTTCAAATAAACAAATTTAATATTGCAGTAGTACAATTGTACACTGACAATTTTAGAAAACTCCAAGCTTTGAGTATATTTATTAAGTGGTGAAAAATATAAATAATTACTTTTTAACAAAATCAGGAATGCAAGAACTATTGCCATCCCTGGTGTTAATTATTTTTACCACAATAGGACAGCAGTCTTAACATCATGCAACGTTAAAGCATACAAAAAGGCACATATTGGACCACTACTGTTTGCAGGATTTTTCTTGATAGTCTAGAGTACATGTTGCACTGTTATGCTCTCTTCTCTTTAGTTCGTCCCACATGTTGTAGTATTTATTTCTATGTGCCAAAATGACCATTTAAGATTTATTTTGTGTCTAATGAACCATTTCTGTGTTGATTTGATCATATGTTCTGGACAATTAGGCTACTAAAAGACCTGGTTTGTTGGTAGAGGTAACCTTATTAAAGTCTCAAATAACCTCAAACCATTTCTGGTCTACCTAATTAGTATCGGCTAGACAGAAAAATTACAACAATTTTGTTTCTTCATATTATACTAAAATAAATCAGCCAGTAAGGCATCAACATCTCTTTGCATTTTCAAACATTTCATGATGCAATTCATTTGCTCTGTCATATAATGGTGGATTCTTGCAGGACCAAAGTGCAAACAGGAGCGTGGGAGCCACATAGTGAGTAGAAAATGTTTAATGACAAAAACTTACACAGAGAAGTAGGACACTGAACATGGGCAGGATTAATAGAGCAGGCAGGCAAACAGTAGTATCCAGTGAAGAGCAATCAATACCAAACAGCTTATAAACAGAGACAAGGAGGATAAATGACCAATGAACCAGAACATCTAATCAGATAAAATGTGGAGCAGCTGTGGCAAGGAGAATGCAGAGCAACTGAAGGAGGGAAGTTAATTAACCCAGGTGAACAGAAACACATAGTCCAGGAAAGTAACAGAAATAGCTAAATTAAACAAGACTCAAGAATGAACCATGAACCTCATCTACAATGAATGAACTAAAACAGCAACTAAACTACATAAACAGGGAAATGCAGAGAAACAGACAAGGAAACTCTACACCTAATACAGATCATGACAAGGTTCTTGAGGCCTTTGAAAGAGAAACAGTCCCACAGCAACACAGATCCTCCACCTTACTTACGACATTCATTCATCAGTCATTTTTAAACTAATAAGGATTAAATTAAGTATCAAGTATCTCCTTTATAGGTTTCTTTTGGTGTTTCATAACGTGTAACCCTCTCTAAATACTGGAGTGTATTTGCAGTTTTATGATACATACACTTTTACAACATGAGCATCACCCTATAAAGACAATAAGGAGCAATAACACCATAGCATTAAACCCTTATGAGTAATATGTCCTTCTCCAGATGTTCTTTGTTTTTCTTAGAGACATGAAAAGAACAGTGACATTAAAAGATCCAGACAAAATGTAATTATTGCCTTCCTTTGTGGCTTAGGCAATTATTTACAGCTTTACCTCAAATATTCATTGGCCTGACATGTTTATGTGATTTTATAGCAACATTAAAAGAGGCAGGATTAAGTAAACCTAACACTATGCTTGAAAGTTAGTATCTTTCTAGTTTTCTGTCTGCAGTTGTAAAGTTTTACACAAATGCATCTTCCTGTTTTTTTGAAACAAAAGAAAGAAGAAGCTTTGTGGTATTCATGAAAAATAGAAGTATAATTCTAGCCTTCCATCACTGTGTATAAGAGTAGGTTAATTTTTGCTGCTCAGCATGGTCTCATTGAGGGCTGAAATCACAGATGTGCTCTACGGGGCTCCACATTGTTACACAAGCGTCAGCAACTTTCCCCACCACCTAGCATATGTGAAAACTCAGCCTGGAACGCATCCATGAGGAAGAGAGCAAAGGAAGCTTTGCTGACCCCAGACAAAACCAAATGGAGGGAGGTGAGGGATGAAGAGGGGAAGGAGAATGGGGCCGTTTGTGTGTGTGCGTGCATTTGGGCTGGGTGAAATCTGCAGTTTTCAAGGGGATTAAAACATGCCCATAAAAGTTTAATGATTGTGTGCCTATTGACCAAACAATAACTGTCTACTGTTTATTTATCTTCCCCATAGCTCACATTAAAGAGGAAACATTGTATATTCCAAGCAATATACAGTAGTTTAGGCAGAAATTGAAAATTTAGAGAATGTTAATGCTTTTGTATCAATCCACAGAAACTGTTTTTAACACTGGCAAACTACAACAGCAAAACTCTCCACCATGCATTGTGAAAGACCCCCCACTCACCAAAACGGCTTTGACCCATTGAGTCATTCTATGGGTGTTTTGTGGTGTCTGGCAGAAGGATGCTGGCAGCAGATCATTTAGCTTGACTGGACCAGTGCTTGCTTTAGTGCATCATGCAGAAGCTAAAACTGTTTGGGAACTGCCATTTGGTCACAGATGTGACTCAAGAGCACGACCGCTTATTCTAATTTGTGAAGTTTTTTTGGAGTTGACCAGAAATGCTTAACTTGTGTTTAAATTGGTGACACTTGATTTCTTGTGTATATAAATATTGGCTTCTGTAAATATGACCCCCAATCCAAACATGACAACAGACAATTTGTATATTTTGTTGTACACCAGTGGTGTTTCTTGCAGGATTGGTGAAACCTTCCTTTTCCACCCTTTTGATAAATATTAATTTATGTATCATTCATGCTGGATTTGACTAGTATGTTCATTGTAGTTTTATGCTTGTCCCACCTGTGGTGTTTCTAAACTATTTTTTTTTTTTTTTTTTTTTTGTCCACAAGTTGTTTTATTTACATCTGTGGTTTAGTCAATGTCTTTTAAGAATATAAATACAGAAAAAAACATTTGCACCGTGTAAATGTTTTAGTTCTTGAGCTACAAATTATCAAGTGCAATCCAGAGTCCTTAACTTGATGTCACTTGATGTAGTGCCTATTCGGAAGCTGGGAATCAAGGGCCCCCTGAGAAAAAAAATTTTTTTTGAATTATTTTTTCACAGGGGTGAGATTGTTTGAGTGTACTCATTCTATCCCCAAACAGAAGGGCATCATAGGCTTGGAGCACTATCACCTGTATCACTAGGTGCAGACAACCATTATTATGTAAATAATCATCAACTCCTTCGTAAACAAGTGTCCAATGAATGTGATGATGTTTTAAGAGGTTCATTAACGGATTTTCAGATAAATTGCTATGAAGTGTTGAGATAGTACTGCTAAGATGGTAGATGTCTGAGTTGGTCTCGTTCCCTCATGGACTATCCATTGGCTTCAGCTTCCTGGACCACCTAATCTAGATTTATACTAAATGAAATTCAAACAGTTTTATCTAATGCAGGTAAGATATTTACCTACAACCTTTTAACAGAATCTCATTTCAAATATTCTGAACGATCAGTTTAAATTCAAAGTGAACATTTTAGGCAGAGCTGTTCATATCTTGAGTCAAAATCATATCTTCTTCCCCACTATAAATGTAAAATCATTTTACACAGTGGGCTGACAGTTTATCAATAAACTGATCATCTGTAAGTCTACTGACGCTTCTGCAAAATCACCAACAAATTCAGTAATAAGATATAACCCATTATAAGCCATTTCAGTTTAAAGACACAACCTGTTTGATGTGACATGTAAACAGTATAAATCAGTTTTATTTTAGTCTGTTTTCTTTCACTGAAGATTTTAAGCCATAGAATTAACCACAGGGAAGCAAGGAAAACATTGTACAACAGGTAATAACAGGTACAGCTGGCTGACAAGATGCTAATGATTTAAAATCATACCTGAACCCATTATCAAAGTTAAATAACCTGTGGCCTATTTTATCAACCTTCAAGAAAACATGTCTTACTCTCTAAATTCTTAAATAACAGCTGGCAAAGTTAATGTACTGCTGGATGTTCAGCAAATGCAACTATTTCAGAATTACACTGTTCTGCGACCTACAAATCCCCTGCAATTCTGAGTAACTCTCAAAATGGAGTGTTTTCAACATTTCACTAAGGCCACCCTGAACATAGTTCCAGAGTTATGTTGCTTTTTGGAGTTCTTCACTTCACAGACGAGACCAAAATGTTTCTCTTAGTCAAAAAAAAGGGGCCAGCTTTCACACAATCAGCAAAAAATCCCTCTTGATGTTGTAACTGATCTGTGTAAAGCAGGGGTGGCCAAAGTGCAGCCTGGGGGCGAATTGCAATGATTTTGTGAATGCATTTGTCTTAACCACGCATTTTGTGTTCTCTTTAATTGCCTACTTAATGGGATTACATCTATGACTTTTACTCTTCGGTGCATCGAAATCTGCTTTAAATTCATATATTAAACTTGACTGAATACAGCAAGTGTTTTCAAAGAAAGAGTGACCCAAATCCAATTTTTATTGATGAAAATAGAGTTTTTTATCAACCCCAAAAGAATCTTCAAACTGAATGCATTTCTTTTAATAAGGCAAGTTTTGGATCTATAATAATTTACACATTCCTTTTTTACAAAAAAGGACTACTTTATTTGTTTAATAAAAATATTTCATGCTCAGTTTATTGCTGGGAGGGATGAAAAAAAATAAAATAAAAGATCTTGTGAGATTTTAATTTTGAAAAAAAAAAAATTTCTGGGTTGTGAGTACCTTTGACTCAATGACTTTAACCCACATAGCAAAACGTTTGGGCACCACTGGTGTAAAGTGTGAGCAAAACCTCAACGTGTTTTCACTTAAGGTTTTTATTTAAATTTTTTTTTTCTTTTTTTCATCTGGTTCAGGGCCTACAACAGCCATACATTTCAATCTATGCTCCACAGCGGACAAAAAACAGACAGAACATGTGGAGCAGAAGAATTGCATGAATGTAAGCCAGCAGTCTATTCTTCCAGACTTCAACAAAACATTAAAGCAACTGTAGACTTGTCACATACTCAGGCACAAAAGCTTACATGTAGCTAACTACACGATTTCTCTTTTATTCGTTCACTGCATTTTGTTTGTTGATGAAAATAAATGATTAGAACTTCCATTTTTGAAAGCATTCTTTGTTTACAGCATTTTTTACACCTGCCTAAAATATTTGCACAGTACTGTAAAACATGCAACCGTTAAATAATTCTGTTGAAATTGTGTTTCTAATTTTCTTGTTCAGTTAAATGAGCAATGTTTATGAATGTTGTAAAACTGCAGTAATGCAAATGTACATGGATACCCAGGTTGGTGTTCATCAAGGTAATTTCCTGCTATGGTTTACAATCCTGTTCTGTATTACATTAAAAACTGACCGAACAAAGAACCTTTGCCAAGTCAATGAACTCAATAGGCATCACATGTCATCATGGTACATAAAATTAAACAGACAAAAAAATATAAAGAAAAGTAAAAACAGATCCTCAAAGAAAGTTGGTTTTGGTTGTCATTGCAAAATGTCCCAAATAAGCCCTCATCAGACATAACTCAGACATTAACCCCTCATCATTCAGTTTTAGCCAATGAATGGAAAGCACAGCATGTTTTGTGGCTTGTGTAGAGTTGTTGCACCAAAGAGATTTGGTTTTACACAGCCAGAGAAATAGCAAGGAGTCACGTCCTCACATCACTATAAACATGTCGTTGAGTAAATGTTTCATTGTCCTATCTATTTTAATCCTAATATTTCAGGAGGATTGTAGTCCAAGAAGATAATTTACCTCACAAATCTCATTATTTATCTCAAAATCTATGTAAATAGATGATTTGATATCAGCTGCTTAATTCAATGATGTATATGTATTCAGCAGAAAATAGTGGATCTGGCACAGCTTTATGCAGAGCATTGATATGAAATGATATGAAATATGAAATAAAGAGTGGGTAAAAAGAGACAGTAAGCTTGTTTTTATTTCAGTGCTAATCTGGCTATTAATTAATCCTGAAGTATTTTAGAATTTTCTTTGTTTGGAATTCGACAAATAAAAAATGAAATTATTTACAAAATTTCAAACAATTGCTCCTGATAGAGGGGATTTTTCCCTCTTGTCCAGCTCACATTTGGAGCAAAGGTGGTATTAGTTTAGAGCCAGCTAGAGCCAGAATGTGAGGTTTGCCGAAAGAACTGTTGCATGCAGCACCAGTACTGCAGCAACGGAACTTGTTTTGGGAAAAAAACAAACAAAACAAAAACTCTTATTCTGTTGATTGTTCAATGTAGCTGTGCTACACAAAAACACCTTTAAAACTAACATAGTAAAACTGACATTTATTTAGACATCGAACAGTGCTTTGTAATTTTTTTTTCACTAAACAGCTAAAAGCATGTATTCAGTTAAGAAGCATAATTCCTTACTTTAAGATATAATGCTGCTCTCACTTAAAACTCTCACTCTAAAATACCTGCTTTCTTCCAAACATGCTCTGCTTCAAAAGTATATTTGTGTGCTCAGATGTCAGGTGTCTTTTCCCTGCTTGGAGATTGTCCTTGCTCTCTCTCAGAAAGAAGTAGTAACTCTGCCTGGTAACAATTCTAGCCAATAGAAGTAAGTTTGACATCACTGCCTTCTGTTGGTTCTTGTCTGGTGTGTTCAGAGAGTTTACTCCAAAGAGATGAGTAAGCAGAATAAACAGAGCTGTGAGTTTGAGTGCAAGCAGCAGGATTTGGAAGGAGCAGAAAATATTAGTTCTAGAAGTATGCAATCTGATTCCAGAAAGATATTTTTGGGCATATTTATAAGCAAGCAGAAGTTTTTTGAGTGTGTATTCCACTCGGTCTCGTTCTGCTCAGCACTGAACCCACTTCCATTGACAGCTGGAGACATGGCTTGAAGCCCCACCTCCAGCCATCAGTGTTGTGCATTGTGCTGCTATTAATGTTGTGTGACATTGACATATTAAGATAATCTATGTGAAACAATAAAAAAGAAAAAAAACTGAATTGAAAATATGAACAAACAAATAGTGTTTAAATTATTGTAAATATGCAAGAATGTCTTTGTTCTGCTGAGTCTTTCTTTGCCTGGTTTGTTCTCTAACAGAATACCTTCAGAAATAACAGAACACCTTCAAATTATGTTAGAATATGCCTTAACTTGTCACAACTTCAGATATTAACCTTAAGCTCTCATCATTTGCTTGCAATCATGCAGTAATTTTATTTCCATGTCAGTGCATGGTCTCTGGTTCTAAAATTGTCTGAGGCTTTAATGACAGTGCAAAATGAAACCGTGTATTAAAGCCTTACACAGAGTAAGTTTGAAAAGAATAGGGGCAGACTGATGAAAGTGTTGGCAGTTACACAGGCTTGATTTAATGTGCTATTATGCTTCTACTGCATGTGTTGGAGTAAGAACGAGGGTTTACTTGTTATGGGTGCCTGTTTTTGTGTGTGTGTGAGAGAATTGTTGGGAGACTGCTTGGCTGACCTTTCCATAGACCTTCTTCACTGAAGCTGTCCTGTAGTGGTATTAACATTACCATTTCAATACACTGTCAAGTCTTGCTGGCAATAAAATATTCAGCTGACCTTTAAAGCAAAAAAAGAGACTTAGTTAAAGACCGTCATATCATTTAACCTTAAGACTTAATGGTGTAAGTGTGAGCTGCATCGCTGTGTGGCCCTCATTACTGGCCACACTTTGACAGAGTTTTCTCTTTAACTGAGAACCAGCCTGTGGCAAAGGGACCAACCTACTGTTGCCACTGAGAGCCATTTAGTTCACCCAAGCCCCCGAACCTTCAGCTGCCAAACTGAAGACTCAACCTTATGTCTTATTCTCATTCTGCTTTTCAAAATATATTCGAAGTACATGCATCACTTTGAGTTATATTACTGAGTCTTTAGGACTAAATGATATTCATGTTAGAGAAGTTTGGTTTTTAATGTGAACTGAGTTATTTTGAGTCAAAGACTTTTATAACAATACACTGCAGTGTACATACCAGCTTTCATAATTATTTGATTTTGTTAAGTTTTGTTACATAACAACCACAAATCTCAATGTATATTAGTAACATGTTTTAATGTTAGACCAACACAGAGAAGTAGTGAATCTGAAAAAGTCAGAATTTTATTTGCATTTTCAAGTTTTACATAAGATTCTCAACTGAAACTACTTGTGGACTTGGCCATTGTAACACATAAAAATGCTTTGGAATATGTTCAGAATTAAATTAGTATTAAGCTCCATCCCTTATCCACAAACGTCTGGCAGACTAATTTGTTCCTTCTTAAAGAAAAACATCCCCATATTATGATGTTGCCACCACTCTGCTCACTGTTGCGATGGTATTTTCAGGGTTATGTGCAGTGTCAGTTTTCTGCCACATCAAAATGATGTGCTATTTTTGTCAGCCTATCACAGAAGATCACAGTGAAATACATTAAACTTTGTTGAAACATAAAATGTTAACAAGTTGAAGGGGAATAAAAATTTGCAGTTCACTTTATATTAGTATCAGCAAAAATCTGAAAATTCTTAATAAAATAACACTGATATCACCAAGTAAATACCAAACCAAGAGAAGCAGAAAATTTTAATTCTTTCATTTCTTTTCCATATTTTTCAAACATGTTTTTTTTGAATGCGTGGAGAAGTATACGAACCCTGGCATTATAAACTATAAATTGTTTTATTCACAGAGGGAGTTCTCCTCATTTGTTCTGAGAAAAATGATGAAAAACTGCCTGCTGAGCTGATAAGAGACATGGAAAAAAAACTACCCAGACTTTCTCATCATTGTTATTGAGGATGTTAACAGCACAAACCTCTCAAACTACCAAAATACAAACAACATGTTAAGTGTCCCACCTGACATAAACACACTGGACCACTGTTACACAGTCTTGAAGTATATAGCACTGTTCACCGTGCAGCTTTAGGACTCTCTGATCATAGTCTGCTTCATCTCATCCCAACCTATTGGCGAAAACTGAAAACCTTTAAGCATGTGGTTTGGAATGTTAGGAAGTGGCCTGATGAGTCAAAGCATATGTTACAGGCCTGCTTTGACAGCACAAACAGAGTGTTTTTAAAGCTGCCTCCGCTGACCTAAGTGGATTTACTGACACTGTGACATCATACATCAGTTTTTGTGAGGGCTTGTGTGCAGACCAAGACCTGTCGCACATATAACAAGTTTTCTAAATATCCGAGGAAGCTGCTTTAGATCAAAGAAGAGGCTTTCAGCAGTGGGAACCAGGCCCTGTATAAGCAGGCCAGGAACAAACTGGTAAAGGAGATTAGGGGCCTCATGTACAAACATGAACATTGCTTGAAAGTGTGCGGCAGCCACAAACATTTTCAAACGACAATAACAAAACTACAGAGAACTAAAACTCCCCTAGGTACACTGAAATATGACTTCAGTTTTATTTAATCCATAGAGCATGAAACTCAATATATTTTCATGAGTTTGAGTTTTTATGGTTTAAACCCAAGTGAAAAAACGTAATCACATTTAGCCTCATAAACAGAACATACCTCAAAAAATTATAGAAACAACCTCAGTTGGATGTAACCTGTAAAAGTTCCTCTGTTTTTGTCACCTGTAGATGTAAATACGCATTGGTCTGTGCGCTGAGGAGCGTTACATGCGTGTGAATCATCTAAGGGGCACTTTCAATCTCACTGAAAAAGAAAACAGTATCAGATCAGCAGATTAATTCCAAACAAGTCATGTGTGATGATTCCTAAGGTGAACACACCATAGACAATCACATGTTCATAAATAGCTGCGTGAAGTTGCTTGTAATTGTGGAACGATCGCAGCCTTGGCACAGCTGGAGGACATCGCCAATGGAAGAAGTCCGCAGGAGCGTTTTTTCCAGATTGTCCTGAATTGCTGGTACATGATGATGCATGGCTCACGTAGATGTTCTCCACCAGAAGCTCACCCAGTCTTCAGTGCTGGCCTTACCTGTCAGTGAGTGGATCACCAGCTTCCTGAATGACTAGCCGCAGAAGGTAAGAAAGGGGAACATCTTCTCCCACACAAGAACCATCAACACCGGCACCCCCCCAGCAGCTGGTCATCTTCCACACTGCCATTATTTACTCTGTTCTGTGTTCATCAATCACTGTGTGGTTTGGCTCATCCACAAAACAAGACAGGTTCAGACTTTTTAGGTCTGTAGAGACAATCATCTGGGCTGACCTGCCATCCATCCAGGATTTGTACAGGTCTAGGGTAAGGAAAAGGGCAGTAAACATCCTTTGCAGACTCCATCTTTGCAGTTTCTTCCCCCAGGCCATCTTTCTGATGAACACCTCACAGCAAGAGTAGTAGGCTACTCTGCTGTGAAACAAAATAAGGATATTTTAATACCACAACCAGCCTTTCGTTGTTCTTTATATACAAAAGAAGGCCGTACATACAGATATAACTCCTTTATGTCCATTTTTATTTCCTCTACAGTTGACAAATTTACATTGGCATCATGTGAACACTGGAAACCAGAGTCAAATTCCTTGTTTGTGCACACAATCTTGGCCAATAAAGCTGATTCTAATAAGATATACATGGACCAATTCTTGCAAACGGCCAGTCACGAACATATCTATGGTTAATGTCAACAAAAGGAATACAAGTCAGATTTTTCGCTTTCTCATGCTCCATTATCTGATCATAAAATGATAAGTATTGGGAAAAGGAATTAAGAAGCAACCAAGTATTATAGTTTATTGGAACTTAAACAATTTTGTGTTTTTTTTTTACTGGTTAATAAATTTAAATGAAAAAGAGATAGGTCTAACGCAAAAGTGGGAACTTTTCTGCAAAGCGATTAAAAAATAAAACCAACAAAATGAATAGTTTGACTAATTTGGAGCCCCTGATCTCTAGACAAGATTTATCCAAAAGTGAACTGAAAATTCTGAATAGCCTCAAGGAACAGCTTGACAGTGTGAATTCAGCCAAATGGTTAAAACAAGGGAAAAACTCCAGTGACTCATAATGTTGACTTTATCGACTCTGAGTGTGGACACAATTACGGAGACTGAACAGCAGTTGAAGAGTTTATTTGGAAAATGTACAAAACAAAGTAGAATACAGGATCTGCCGGAGGGATCTGGATTGGTACTGGAGAGAGGTTATTGTTGTTCTGAGGAAGTTATGGAGAGTAGTGCAGGATAAGGTTGAGGTAGCTTACTGTTGGTGGTGGATGTTGGCTTGTTGGAGGTGGTAAGTCTGCGCCACAGATGCGGAGTTTTGCAGGATAAGTAGCAAGGAGATTCCACAGCTTGAGCATGCGGTGTTGTAGGGTGGACAGGCAGGTAAGCAATGGTTTGGTATTTCTATGAGGTGATCTCAGAACTGCAGGGCTAGAGGTAGGAAAGGATGGGAGACTCATGGCTGGAGCGGTAGGGAGTCTTTTCCAGAACTCACCGGAGCATGGATACAGAGAAACAGGAGCTTGGAATCCAGGACATTGTCACAGCTTGATCAGATCTGTAAAGCAGGACAAAAAACTTGATTAGAGCAGGCTTAGGAAATGCAGAGGACTGCAGGACATGGTCAGGTTACCACACAGGCAGAGACAAAGGGCTGACACATCCCTTTGGGTTCCTGCCCTGGTGAGTGGGCTCAACGAGAAACACCTGTTGCGGCTGCGCCTGCCAGTCCCAGCGTGCAGGTGGAGAGAAACAGCACAAAACACAAAAAACCTCCACACAGCCAAGGTGGGATGGCTCTTTGCATTTGATGAAAGGAACATGAAAAATATTATTACGTATTACATAGGTTTAAAGCCTAAAATTATCTCCAATTATATTACCTCATTTAATAGGAATTTATATTTATAAAGATTTAATCAAACAAGATGTAACACATTAATAAATCACATTAAGAAGTTCATACATCTCATCTCAGGAATCTTTACAGGCATCTGTGATGCTGAGCTTTTATGTTTACAAATTACAGAAATCATAAATTTAAGAGCCTGATTTCATTCTGCTCGTACTCAACCTTAGTAATAGTTGCACTCAAAACATCAGCTTCCTTTCAAATATATTCTCTTCTCCCTCAAATCTTTGTTTCCCTGCTCAGATTTGATGCTTTTCTCCTCCCACGTCCCTCCTCCTGGCGTGCAAACTTGCTCTCTGCACGGACCAAAACTGCGCTCGCCAACCTGTCTTTACAGCTTGTGGATTTTTTTTGGCTCTATACCAGATTGGACCAGTACCATCGCCTAGCAATTGTTCCAGCCAATAGAATTACTGTGTACATCTGCTTGAACACAGCCTCAGTTGGGGTGTGCTTGTGTGGCTACCGTAGATCGCTACATTTTCTTTTCCGGCACTGCCCACTGCAAGTAGGAAACTGCCATTTAATCATAGAAGCAGCAGCTACTTGACTGGCTTGGAGACAATCCGTCTCTCATCTAAACTCGCTTATGCTTGCAGTATCGTGATTGTGCCTAGCTGATGCTAATTTGCTGTAGCATGACTGGATTAAGCCATCCTTAAGGTGAGTTTAAGTATGAAGAATGAACATAAATATATATGAGTATCCCATTTTCAAAAGGAGCTGATTATAAACATGAAAACTTGTGAACTGTTTACTTTGCAGTAGAGAGTATCAGTGTAATGTAGTGATGGGTCCAGTGTGCCGATGCTTTGAGGCGTGTGTCGAGTAATCCAGGCAGATTATTTGTGAAGTGCATATCAAGGGCGTAATGTGCCCTTGTATTTTCTAAATCAAGTGAAATGACTTTGATCTACTCTTCTCTGGTGGTCTAGTGGTTAAGCTGCAGCACTCTTATCTGTATAGTCCAGGTTAGCTTCCCAATTAAGGAATATAGTTTTATAAGTCTATCTTGAAAAAAATAAAGTTTTAATGTCAAGGAGGCTTTACCTGGTTAAAGAAAGATCTTTAATATAAGCATTATAAGCATTGGCAAACTCACATCACCACCCCCTCCCATACTTGTTTATACTTTTCGTTTTGATCCAGCCATTCCATCTTAAAGACAGATTAAGATCATACTGAGAGCATATTCAGAATTTATTGGGATCACAAACACTATTCGTTTATTTAGTCAATGTAAAGCTTAACACAAGATATTCATGTCATTATAATCACTCTGCCTGTTTTACATTTATTGTCCACTTGACAGCGTAGTAGAGCAAATGAAGCATCTTGATGCCTTGGCTCACGAGTTGAGCAATTGGATGGAAAGCCTCAGTGCATCAAGAGGCTTCACCTCTAGTGTAATAAATATAAAGCAATTACAATATTAGACTTGCTGAACTTTGTGAACAACCAACTTCTTCAGCAATAACCTTTTGTGGCTTACTCTCCTTGTGAAGGGTGTCAATGACTCTTCGGGACATCTGTCCAGTCAGCAGTCTTCCCCTGATTGTGTAGGCCATGATCCAGAGTGACCGACCATTTAAAGACTTAGGAAACCTTTGCAGGGGTTTTGAGTTAATTAGCTGATTAGGGTGTGACACCATGAGTGTTCAATAATGAACTTCTTCACAGTATTCTAATTTTCTGAGACACTGAATTTTGGGTTTTCCTTACCTGTAAGCCATAATCATCAAAATTACATGAAACGAAAGTTTGGGCACACTCTAAGGATTCTGTATAATATGAGTTTCACTTTCTGAGAATAAAAAATAGCCTCTTTATGCAATATATTCAATATTCAAATTTTTTGTACCTGTTTATTCCTTAATAACAAATTGTGACATAAAAAGCATCAGCAAAATGAGGAACAGCTATTCAAGATGAGTTTAACAAATATTTAGTGACAAGCAAAACTAATTTGCTGTCTGTCATGTAAATCATTGCAAAACTAATGATCGCAGCTCATATGGCCAAAATCCATATCTTTAAATTTTGACCAGCTACAAAACCATTAAGCTGACAACAACAAATGGTTAGCCTTTAGAAAATTTCTCAGGACTCGATGACAAATATAAGATGGAACAGAAAGCTGTAGTTGTTTTTCCCTACATGAAGTGGGCAACGTCGGAATAGGAGATGTAGCAATCTCCTTCAGCCGCACAAGCAAACCCATTTGGAGGAAAAACAAATGCACCGCAACTAAGGCTGTGACCTCGCCAGTGGCGGATTAAGGTAGTCATGGACCCATTGGCTACTTTTTCTGTGGCTCTTTCCTAAGCATGCTTTCCCAGAAAAAAAAAAAAACCTTTAATGCCATGTGTAAAAGGGCTTCCCTATATTACACACCTCAAGTGCAATACTCAGGTCTATAGCCCAAACATATACAGACCTTAGCCTTCTATAACCAGCAATGCCACAGAAAAAAAAACATTCAAAATGCACCTGTAAGCTGGTAACAGATATTACCTTTCTAAACCAACAGTTAGGCCAAAAACGTATGCAGCAGCTCCTGTTTAACTAAGGCAAAATCACAACATCCTCGAATATATAGCCTTGAAATTTAACCACTGTATAATATTCAAATAAAAGCAGCACACATAAAACACAAGCAGCACATAAAAGCAAGCACAATCAACAGCAGAACAATCATACATCTTGTACTCGTCATCTTCTGCTTATCCGGGACCGGGTCACGGAGACAGCAGACTCAGCAGAGACACCCAGACGTCCCTCTTCCCAGCCACTTCCTCCAGCTCCTCCGGGGGGAGCCCAAGGCGTTCCCAGGCCAGCCGAGAGACATAGTCACTTTAGCGTGTCCTGAGCCGTCCCCTGGGCCTCCTCCCGGTGGGACGTGCCTGGAACACCTCCCGAGGAAGGCGTCCAGGAGGCATCTGGTATAGATGCCCGAGCCACCTCAACTGTCTCCTCTCGATATGGAGGAACAGTGGCCCTACTCCGAGCCCCTCCCGGATGGCCGAGCTCCTCGCCCTATCTCTATGGGAGTGCCTGGCCACCCTACGGAGGAAGTTCATTTTAGCCGCTTGTATCCAGGATCTTGTTCTTTCGGTCATGACCCAAAGTTCATGGCCATAGGTGAGGGTAGGAACAAAGACCGACCGGTAAATTGAGAGCTTTGCTTTTTGGCTCTGCTCTCTCTTCACCACAACGAACCGGCATAGCGCACCCATTACTGCGGCAGCCGCACCGATCCGTCTGTCGATCTCCCGCTCCATTCTTCCCTCACTCGTGAACAAGACCCTGAGATACTTAAACTCCTCCACTTGAGGCAGGAACTCCCCTCCAACCTGAAGAGGACAAGCCACCCTTTTCCGGTTGAAAACCATGGCCTCGGACTTGGAGGTGCTGATCCTCATCCCAGCCACTTCACACTCGGCTGCGAACCGCCCCAGCGCATGCTGTAGGTCTTGGCTAGAGGGGGCCAGCAGGACCACGTCATCTGCAAAAAGAAGAGACGAAATCCTCTGGTCC
>JAHUTJ010001786.1:0-16513 GCA_036250325.1 Characodon lateralis
AATTCCACATGTGTTAATTCATAGTTTTGATGCCTTCAGTGTGAAGCTACAATATTCATAGTCATGAAAATAAAGAAAACTCTTTGAATGAGAAGGTGTGTCCAAACTTTTGGTCTGTACTGTAGTTATAATCTGTATGTTAGCCTCCTTAGACGTTAGTTCAGTTTGTTCCCTTACAGGCTGTTTTTTTTTTTTTACTGTTTGACTGAAATGTGTTTGTGTACTCTCACACTTATCTGTTCCCTCTGCAGGAAACTGCCAGCTCAGTGTACCTGGTAATGGAGGTAAGCTTTGCTATAACACTTTGCTTTGTTTGCTCAGCACCATATTGTCTCAACTCTCGCAGGGCTGGAACTATAATTAGCTGACCCCTCAGGCACGGAATGGTGGTAAATGGTTGCCAGTCCAAAACAGGATCTGTTGCTTTTGCTGTTGCCTGATGTGACTTACTTGATGAGGAGTCACAGGTTGTTCTATGTTTTGTAGATTTCTTTTCTCAGCTAAGATGATATGTTTGTCTGTGATTAAATTGCATACTGCATCTTTCGTTCAAATGGAGCTCAGACGTGAAAATCTGATATTCAAAGTGCACCACTGCTATCAATGTAGTCATTTGTATAGATTGCCCCACAATTATAGCATGTTTTAGTCCAGTTAAATGGATTATGGTTGCTGTGTTCTTGATTCAGATGTCTTTAATCCTTCTTATCTCTCCATCTTGAGAAAGAAAAATACTTGTTTTTCAGGTTCAAAGAGCCTCACTTGTCACACTTCATTATTTTTCTTTTAAAACTAGGTGTAAATATTTGATCACTTTTATAGAAATCACCTCTGTTGTCTTCTCTCTCTCTCACGCACACTCACTCTCTCACTCTCACTTTTTAGTGATGTTGTACTGTTTGCATTTCTCACCAATCCTGCCTTTCTTTTTCATCTCAGTATTGCAATGGTGGAGATCTTGCTGACTACTTACACTGTAAGTATTAAACTGACCCATGTTTTGCTTTAGTAGCCCATGCCTGTCAATACAAGCGATCCAAAAATAGTCCAGAAATGTTTTGTAACCATGTGTCCTGTCTTGGAATCCATCCACCCATGCAGGAAAATGAGAATAACATTTGCAAGAAAACAGGTTAAACGTGAGACATTTGATTGTTGATTGAGGAAAGGGTCCATTACACGACTGAAAGCTATTGCAATGTAACGCATGCATGAACCCCTGCAGGAGAGGGTGGTTCCTCACCTGTTAAGCTGGTAGCAGCTTTCTTAATGGCCTTTGTTGGTGAAAACAGATTTTACAATATAGGACAGTGCAACCATTTTTAGAGACGCTAAAGTTTTGTTTCAGTTACAACTTTAACTTTACAGCGAGAATGTTTTTGTAGGACTCAGCAAAAATTGCACCACTTCCTTTTTTGTTTACCTTTTTAATTTTAAGATTCAAATAAGTTTTTAGTTCAGTTTTGTGCTGTGAGAGATTGGGGTTGCAGGGATCCATCTTACATGGTGAAATGAAATGACAGTGTATGACATTGAGGTAGTTGGCAGGTACTGATGGGAAAAACAAAAAGCAAATATTAAAGGGATTTACATCAGCAAACACTTTTATTCTATTCTATAAGCCTCTATTTTTTTATAATGGGCCTGAATGTTGAATTTGATGTTACCCTAATTTAATGTAACTCCTTTTAAAATGATGAACAACTCTCCCTACAGTGATAATGGTCATGCCTTGTCTACAGAAGTTTACTCCAGGTTGATTGTTTTGCTTTTGCCTTGTTTGTCTCTGCAGCCAAAGGCACACTGAGTGAGGACACTATTCGGGTTTTCCTGCAGCAGATTGCAGGGGCCATGAAAGTCCTGCAGACCAAAGGAATAATCCATCGGGACCTCAAACCTCAGAACATTCTGCTTTCCTACCCACCGGGCCGAAAGTCTCACTCCAACAACACCTGCATCAAGATCGGTAGGTTTGATATGGGACTACAAACATGTACATCATTGTTGGGTCATTGTTTTTATTTACTTTGTTTAGAGCATATCCTTAAAAAAAATATTTGAAATATTTTTGTGTTCAGACTTGTCTAATTTTTCAATTCGTCATATAACTTTGACAACAACCTCCTCAGTGTAAAGAATGAGAGTTTTGCAGAACGTTCTGTGGAGATGTCTGCAGAATGATGCAGAGACAGTAGTTTTCAGTTGCTTGAGGATTACACCTCGGTCTTCTAAAGCAAATTAGGCAGACGAGCAACACAACACAATTCACCGTATATTCATATTACCCATAGTTTATTTATCAAAGTCATGCCCCAACAACCATTTACCATTGTGCTCATGTCAGTAATGATGTATGTAACATGTTTTACAGTGTCTGTGCTGAAACAGAAACAGTTCTATAATGTATTTATGGTGCTTCAATGATGACAGCCCTGGTAAGAGTTGTGAGTAGCAAATTACCCACAGCTTTCATTTTTGGGTATGGCCCTTGCACCTGTGTGTTATGTCATTCTACAACTGGGGATTACCAAGAAAATGTTTGAACTGTGACATTTCTGGTGGTTTCTGATAACTTGTACCACTTTTATGCTTTTTGGGTCACGGAAGGTCATCTTTCTGTCCATTTCGGTTTATTTTGTCAGAGATAACGGGTGCATTCATATTTTAAGTGCTGACATTTTCATGTATACTTGCATCTCTTTGTGTACATACTTTTTTATTGTTTATTACAATATGTGCAATCAAAAAGGTCAAAGTTGAGTAAAATGTAGATGTCTAAAGAGGTTTTTTACTAAGTACACGATGAGTAAGTCTTAATTATAACATTTTGACATTTTGGTCAAAAAACACCTATTATCTTCAATCTAAATCTGCCAGTGGTATGAATTATTTTGAGCCTAACTGTATTTCGAAGCAATGCTTTTCTGGAAAGTTCTTGTGTTTTTTTTTTTGTACACCAGATATTTACTCATCCTCCTCCTGATCTTTTTCACCCCTTGCAGCGGACTTTGGCTTTGCCAGACACCTTCAGAACAACATGATGGCAGCTACACTTTGTGGCTCTCCCATGTATATGGTAAACGCATTTACAGAATTATCGATAAATGGGTATCCCTTTGGGCTCTTTGTGTTTATTACACTCACCTACAAGTAATCATGTGAGTTAGATATTGTTAAACCTCACCGTTATTTCAACAGGCACCTGAAGTAATCATGTCCCAGAACTATGATGCCAAGGCTGACTTGTGGAGTATAGGAACCATTGTGTTTCAGTGTCTGACTGGAAAAGCTCCTTTTCAGGTGAAAATGCATATTATTTTGCCCATTTTATCATTAAAATGTGTCAGTAAAGCTAGAAAACCTTTCAAGTTTGATTTGTGCTTGTGTCATATATCATGTACACTATGCAGTATTGAAATGACTAATAGAAAACTAATTAGTGTAGTGTTGTTCAAACAGGAAACTCATAAAAATACTTGTCTATTCAGTAAAATATTTTAGATCCGTAAGACTTTCAAGTAATAACATTCTTCTAAATTTCTTACTGACAACTTGTGCAATCCATGGGGCTTCTCAGAGCTGCTTAAAAATATCTTGCAACATTAGGACAGCGGCAGGGTCTCCTACACAGCAAACAGATGCCATTCTTTCTCTGGTAGTTAGAGTACTGCACTTCCTCCTCCCTGTTAGCTTCCTCTATGCATTATTGTTCCAAAGTTTACCCAGACAAAAATGCAAACTTGTCTGTCCAGTTCTTCCTGCCGATCAAGAGATTATTTACTAGATAAGATAATAAAACTTTATCTATTGAGTTATTATGAAATAGATGTTTGTTTTGTGAATCTAGAAACACACGGGCTTCCCAGAAGCATTATGCTAATTAGTATGTAAACCAAGGAAGCAATAAAGGTCACCAGGTATATGCTGATTGAAAGGTAAGACTGGTTACGGATCAGGGACCAGCAATAAGGAAACCTTATACTTAAGAGTTATTTGTAGTGTTTTTTTCGAAATTCATATTGAGAATAAGGTTGTTTAGCATAAACTTGTATGTGCTTTCTGATGTTTCTGATCTAAACTGGCTCAGCAGCATTTTTTCAAAACTTGGTTTCATCTAAATGTGAAACATGATGTTTGGTCTTTCCATATATTAGTGAAACACAAAGGGAAAGATAGGCTCTAATGGACAGACCTTCTCAATGAAAAACTTCAGTTGTGTCATACTTATATTTTTTCATGCCATTGATATTTGCATATTTTACATCATCACCTTTAGGCAAGCAGTCCTCAGGACCTCCGGCTGTTCTATGAGAAAAACAAGAATCTAAGTCCCAAGTAAGAACTGTAGTTTTTAAACAATAAAATGTTAGCATGATAGTGTTTTGTGTACAATCGTAAAATGTGAAGTCCCGATGTGTTTTCCTGGCAGTTGTTTCTCATAGTATTCCTTAACTAAGCTTAGATGAAAACTGAAATGTTCACAGAGAAGTTCTGCATAAAGTAGGTCAGATATGCTATCTTTACTGTGTCTCATAAAAGCTGGCAGAGACAGCCATGCTCAAATGTTTGAGATTATGTAAGCGGCATTTTTTTAAGATTTTCTGTTAGTTGAACAGATAACCTTAAAAATACTTTTTTAAGGACAGACATTGAGAGCAAAACAGGCAAGTACAAAAGTCTTCTTCTTCAGTTTTTATTAAATGTTCTTTTTTTTGGTAGTATCCCCAGAGAGACGTCAAGCCATCTGAAGAACCTGCTGCTGGGTCTGCTGCAACGCAACCACAAGGATCGCATGGACTTTGGTCAGTAAGGATCAACTGTTTGACCCTTTAAAAGACGTTTATGTTGGAAGACATACTTGTTTCAGACATAATATACTATACATCATATCATTTGGTTCCCAAACACACATATAGCAACCTGTTAAACAGTTGTTTGAAATTATTGTACACTACATTTCTTTTTTATAATTTAGCCATGGATTGTTTGTTGGTAACGTGTCTTGTACAAAGCTCTACGTAAACATCAGAAAAAAACTTTAAAAAGTCACAAAATGTAACATTGACTCAAAATATCTCCATCTGGGAAAAAATATTTCAGAATACTGATCTGGATTTAAAACACATCACAAAGTGTGAAATTAATGAAATTGTACAACAACTGGTGAGTCAAATTATAGAAAAATATATTTTGGACTTTGCATCACTGGCAGAGTTGATGGCAGCCTGGATATAATTTCAGTCTGTAAAGACATAAATATTATGAGACTGTGGTTCTTTTGTTTGCCCTATTGACAATTTCTGCCCCTATTTTTTTTTTTATCTACATGTTGCCATTTTTGCCACTTCCATATCTTACCTGTAAAGAAACCGCTTCATATCAATGCACTTAAAGTATTGTTAGGCAAATGCCAGCATGTTCACCCTCTATTTTGATATGACTTACTGATGGTCCTTCTCAAAGTGTATTTCAGAGCTGGTTCAGTTGATTATGCTTGCTGGAAAAGTTGTTCTCCAGCTTTTTAAACTCTGCGCCTTTGCTTGGTCGCACTACACAGACAGACAGAAGGCTGTAGCACTGAATACCATCTTTCTCTCACTGCGAACATCACTGTAAAAAGTGTATACCACTTGATAGGAAACCCCCTCATTTGTTTGAAAGACTAATTTACACAGTCTATAATGCAGTTTTGCAAGCTACGCAAACGTAGACAGGACAGGGTTTTTCTAAGATGGTTGCACACATTGCGGCTTTATGGCTTATTATGGGTGCGGCAGATATAAAATCGCAGACAGTAGACCTACAACAGGTATGGTAATTTGAGGTTAGTTAAGGATTCTAAAGATATTTTTTCGGCACTAGTGGCCTTTATTTTTTAATTTTTTGACAGTAGGCAGACAGGAAAGGGGGGTAGAGAGAGGGGGAGACATTCGGCAAATGTCGCCAGGTCCGGGACTCGAACCCGGGACGGCCGCTTTAAGGACTGTAGCCTCTGCACATGGTGGCGCGCTTAACCCCTACACCATCAGCGCCGTGCCCTTAACCCCTACACCATCAGCGCCGTGCCCTTAACCCCTACACCATCAGCGCTGTGCCCTAGTTAAGGATTCTGACATCGATAATTTAAAAATTCCTTGATCATGACCCAGAGCTGAGACTTTGGTTCGGATCGAGATCTCCCCATTTATACCATCATCAATTAAATCATGCTGTCCTCACACATCATTTGTTCAGATAATCACAAAGTGGATGAACTGTCTAAACCATTTCTGTTTCCTCCTCTGACTTCTGCCCAGCTTTTATATGTGTCCCAGTACTTATCTTGTATTTTTCTCTGTGTGGTTGGCAGATGAGTTTTTTACCCATCCTTTCCTGGATGCAAGCTCATCTATTAAGAAGTGTGAGTAAAAAATAAATAGTAAATATTTGTTTTTTTTAAACTTGTTTAGGTGTGACCTGGCTGGATTTTCCAAACTCTAAGAGCAAAACTTCTAATTTCTTTTAGACTTAATGTAAGAACCAGCCAGACAGAAATGTTGAACATGATTACAACTAATAAAACCTCTGAAGGATTGTGTACTGATTATGATTGCTCGTGACCAAAGTAGATTTTTTTTTTGACTCCTGAACTTCTTAAACATCCGTTTTGCATTGTTTCACAGCCATCCCTACGGTGACCATGACCTGTTTGCCCAGTTCTGCATCAGCCAGCTCTTGTAGCAGCTCATCCACTTCTCACCTTGCCTCTCCACCGGTTTGTGCTCAGTTTTTTCTCTTATTTCTTTGCCTCTGTTTATTCAGCCATTTGCACCTGATTTATGAGGCTGTATGTGTGTGTTTGACTAAAAATGCCCTTGTTCGACCTTTCCGCACTGGGAGGTATATTATGCTTTATGCTCCTCTTCTGCTTCTTTAATGTTTCTGTTTCCTTTTGTGTTTGTGTCACTGCAGCAGTCTCTTGCTGAGACTCAGCATCTACGTGCCAAAGTTCTGGCCTCTCCAACCCAGGAAGCTGCAGGTATTCTCCTAAAGGAATCATCTGGAGCAGGCGGCAGCAGCAAGAACTCCTCCTCTTGTGATACAGATGATTTTGTGATGGTGCCTGCTCATTTTACAAGTAAGGAACCCCTCCCATGAAATCTAGGCAAAAACAGATAAAGCTATAACTAGTCATAAAATGTAACATTGGCTGAAGTACTTCTACCTGAACATCACTTTGTGTTTCAGCTCTACTTAATATGGCCATCTAGGCTTCTAAAAATGTATTGGTTATGTTCTAGTAATTATTATAGAAATGCAAATTCGTCTGATTTTTGTTTTTCATATGAATGGATTTCCAGCAGGTGAACTGACATGTGAGAGTAAAGTGCTACAGGACAGTCTCATGAACAGTGGGTAAGAGTCACTGACTATATTCAACATGCCAATTAAATGTTTTTCCCCCAGAATATTTACAGTTATTTAAATAATTAAAACTAAGTACACTGTATTGTTGTGTGCAATCTGATTATCTGTTCCATATGTATGTGTTTCTTTTATTTAGCTCTCTTTTGGCTTCAGCTGGTCTGTGTAACCAAACCAAAACGCCGCCACACTCTCCTTCTTACAGTGGATCTCCAAGTCCTGTCAGGTAAAAGTGTTAAAATGTTGTGATTTAATGGTAAACTAAATGATAACTTAAGCACAAAGTGATCTCAAAATATTCAATGAGGAACTTTGGGGGTATAGAGTGTCTGACAAAAAGAACTCCAGACTTAAAGCATGTATTTGAGGTGCCTTCATTTCAATAGGCTTACAGTGTCTTGCGAACATAACTAGACCTCTTGACCTTTTTCACATTTTGTCATACCTTGGTTTTTTTACAAAAACGGCTTTGACATAAATTTTTATTCAACTACCTTTACTCATTTGTAACCTTATATTCCTAAAAGAACAAAACAAAAAAAACAATGCAACCAACTGCCTTCATAGGTTAATCGAGTCCACCTATTTGTAATTGAATCTCCATATTAGCAGGGCTGTTCTGTGAAGGGCTCAGAGGACTAATCTTAGAGATCATTAGTAAGCATACAGCATGATAAAAATTAGGGGACACATGTTATGGAGATGTTTCTCCATTTTGTACTCTTTCACATGGAGCACTGTTCAATCAGTCATCCGAAAATGGAATGGGTATGGCACAACTGCAGACCTACCAAGACATGGTCGTCTATCTAAACTGGAAGACCGAGGAAGGGATGCATTAATCAGACCAAGACTCAAGAGGCCCATGGTAGCTCTGGAGGAGCAGCAGAGATCCACAGCTCAGGTGGGAAAGTCTGTTTACAGGATAGATATGATTCATACACTCCACAAACTTGGCTTTTATTGTAAATGGCAAGAGAAAAGCTGTAAAAACACAAGGCATGTGGAGGACAATATAAACAAGTGAAAGTAAATACCTGTTCAAAAGTAATGAGGCAAAATTAAACTTTTTGGCCAATATGCAAACACTGCTCCAAACATATCCTACTGCAGTTAAATATGGTGGTAATAGCATCATGCTGTGGGGATGCTTTTCTGCAACAGGACAATCCTGCAAGAAAAACTGTTAAAAGGCTGCAATAGACTTGAGACTAGAGTTTCACCTTACAGCAGGAGAACAACCCTAAACATAGAGCCAGTGCTACAGTGGAATAATTTAGACCAAAGCATATTAATTCGTCTTCATGTCCTTCACCAGCATACTATATTCCCCTTCGTTTCTAGTCTGGTTAAATGGCCATCTGTACCTCATTCTTTTCTTTTGTTTTTCCCAAGCTACAAGAAAAATTAGCTCTTCTCCTCGTCCGATGACGCCATGGCAGAAAGTGTGGCAAATGTAGGAATTTGTCGCCAGAAATGTAGGAAATTGGTACACTCGACTATGGAATCTCAAAAGTCCACACCGCTCACAGTACACGCACAGTACGCCCCATTCTGTGGGAGCATTCAGAAAGACCCAGCAAAGTTCAGACTTCAGAACGTTTGGGCAAGACTTGAAAATTGCTTTCTGCAGATGCCCTCTGTCCCATCCGACTGAGTTTGAGCTGTTTTGCAAAGAATGTTGTGCAACGCTGGTTAAGACATACCCTAAAAGGCATGCAGCTGTAATTTCAGCAAAAAGAGGTTTCCAAGAGTATTGACTTAGGTGAGCTGAATTCATGCCATACTTTTGATGATTTACATGGTACAAATTATTTAAAGCCATTTATCATTTCCCTTCCATTTTACAATTATGCACTACTATGTTTCGATCTGTCTCGTAATATCTCAATAAAATACATTGCAGTCTGGTTGAGTAAGGTGAGAAAATGTGAAAATGTTCAAGGAGTGTGAATACTTTTGTAAGGCACTGTAACATGTGATGTTACACATTGTTTAAGGCCTACATCAGCAATTTCCTACAATTCTTAATTAATTACAAAAACTGATAATTCATTCTTTCTCTTGAGAGTTTGGCAAATTCTTTGCTATGGTGGAAGCAAAAATAAATCTGCTGATAAGAAATCCATGTTAACCAGTACACTCTTGTCATCTGATCTCCCTTTTTGTTGCTGTATTGACCAATCAAATCAACTCCAGGTATTAAAACTACCCAAAGAAGCCTGTACAGAAGACTTCAGGCATGACAGATTGTCTTTTTCTTATTCTTTCTGCCGTTATCAGACCCCAATGACTTTTGCAATCACATCCATTCTTTATTCTCCTTCAAAAGCTGAAGCCATTTATTTTCAATAAAATTCAAATAATTTGCTGCTGTGTCCCCTAATAACTTGGGTTATCTTGACATATAGCACGTTGAAAACCTTTAACTATAAAAAAATTGTATTTTACTTTTATTCAGGATGTCAACTAAAGTTGATCAAATACCTTCCTTAAAGTTTACCTTGATCCTTCAGGTCTTAAATTTGACAGTGTCAGCCTAGTTTCATTCTCAGAAATCCCCACAGCTGTTTGGTTTGCTTTCAACAGACCAGTAATATGATCCTTCTCAAACAGTAAAATATTTTCCACATCCTGAGGATATATCTTCAATTTTGCCTCTCTAAGGAGCAGGAAGTTGCCCACTAACTTGCTTTCAGCTGAAAGATCATATTTCCTGCCTTGTTACTTGGCTTTATCCTGGCGATGACCTTCTATAGAGATCTGAAGAGGTCCAGTTTTAAAGCCATTAATATTCTCTGAAAGGTTTGACCGTGTTAACAGTAACAGAAGGCCACATCTTTAAGATGAAACTGGGTTCTCCTAAAAAGCTTTCATGAAAACATAACTATTTCCTGTCAGCGATCTAAACATCTCCTGGACACTTTCTGCTCTTCTCTCTGCTGTTTCCAGACCTGCCGAGTTCCCTGGAAGTAATTATTGCGGTAACTGTGGAAACCATTTTCACTCATTGCCTATCCCAGTCCCCACTCAGGTCCAGAACTACCAGCGCATGGAGTTGAACCTTCAGTCTACCAAACAGGATGGCTCGTCACGGTCTGCATCCAAACATGCACATACTCCCAGAACCAAATAATCAGGGGAATAAACAAAGAAATTACTGACACTAAAGCTGATAGTTTTTTTTGTAGTTCAGCATGATGCATTTCTTGGTTAAACTCGAGCACCTTGTGATTTTTGACTTGCCAGGCTGTCGACACCAGTGCGTCGCTGCAGCAGTGGGAGCTTGGTGGGGTATGCTAGACCAGGACCCTCAGCCCCATGGCAGGGAGCAGTACCCACATCCCGCAGGCTGTCACTGGGAGGAACCAGAACTTTCCAGATTTCTCCTCAAGGTACTAAAGAAAATTATTTTTCTCTAAATCTTTTATCTTATGAACCAATAAAATGAACCCTATCCTTAAACTGTTGCTATTTTAGATATTAGATTATATGTTTTTTAGTAATCATTGAAAAAAATTAAAAGATCTAAATTAGGAAAAAAATGCGTTTTAACATTTTTGTTCTTGGGGTGTCTCCGTAGTTTCATTTAAACCTTTTTTTTATATTCTTACATGCATATAAGAACTGATCAAGGCTGATTAATCTGTTATTTATTCCCCCAAATAATTTTGAACAACTCTGTGATTTCTGTTTTTGTCTGTGTTTCAACATGTTTGAGAACAAGTGTGTTTTGTTTTTCTGGTTTGAGATCATTTCAAAACAAAACACTGGGTTCCTATTCAGTAAAAACCCAAACAATTGCCAACATCAAACCATATTAGAGGGTCAAATTTAAAGTTTCCTATGTTGACCACCCCCTGTCACATTATACTTTACAGCCCCCCAGCATGCTGAATCAAGGCCGACATCTCAGCAGCCCCCACAGGCAGGAGGACTGGGCACACGGCTTCACAGCGCCCCCTGTCTGTTGGAATGTGCAACTGGTGGCGCGAGGCAGAAAATCAAGAAGAAGCATTCAGACCCCGTCGCTGTCCCCCCAATAGGGCTGATGACCGTTCGGCCCCTCCACTCTTCCCCCAGACTCAGTGAGCTAATGCAGCGCAACCCTCTTCCTACCATCCTGGGATCACCATCCAGGGTGAGACAGCTGTGTCTGTGACAGAATTTGCTAGACATACACAAGACAAGAAATAGTAGCAGTCAGTTTAAACTGACCAGGAATGTTTTGTTACCATCTGTCTCCTTAGGCTATCCCGCCATTTGAATTCCCAAAACCACCAAGTTCTCCGAACCTCGTGACTTTCCTGACACAGAAGGGCTTGGTTGTTGATTCTCCAGGCAGCAGGACTGCCCCAGGAGAGCTCAGAGACCTAGGACAACAAGCACCGGCACTGTCCACCAACCCTACTTACTGCGTCAACAGACTGAATGAGGATGGCAGCCGCTTTGGAAGGTCAGGTTCATTCAATCACTGTATATCTTTTCAAAAACAAATGAGTTGTTTAGAAGCAGGACGGTTTAATTTAGGATGAAAATTAGTTGTGAATTTAGTACAGTTTTAGTTCAAAAGCATAGACTGTAAAATAATAAACTTGATAAACTGCATATAAAGTGATCATTTTTTTCATAGATTTGTTTTTTTATATAAATGGAAAATGGTCAGAGTAGTGTTTAACTTTTTCAGAGTAGATGGATAAGTAGGAGCACAAAGTAAACAGATGAAGAGAATTGGCAGGAAGTGAGCAGATTTCCAAACAGTTTTTCTCTGTTTCTATTCTGCTTGCTGCAGGTCACAGAGTGCCAGCCGTATGTCTGACATGCTGCTGATGGCTGCATTTGGAGCTGGAGGACATCCAGGAGACAGAGGCAGTTCAGAGAACCTGGCCTCAGAAAAAGCCATAGACATAACAGGTCTGTACCTCTTATTTAGGATTGGCCTGTATTTTACAGGTCTGCTCTGGTCTTTTTTACCATTTTGCTCATTTTAGTATCTGATAGCTTAGGATGGATTCAGGCAGCAAAGTTGAAAGTTCAGCATCTTAGCTAAAATAATGTTGCATCCCATCTTCTTTGGACAACTAGTTAGAGATAATTTTTTCACAACGTATCTCTTCCATAAAAGGTTGTTATAGGATGGTTGAATTCACTAAGGTTTGAATTCACTAAATCATTTAAATGTCATAGAATCCATTAAATAGTTAGGGTATTGTTTTCTCTCCTGATCACTAATGCTAATCCTCACCAGCCACTGTCTCCAAGAACACATCCTTCCTTAGTCAGCTCGGTCAGGTGTCTGCCTTGTCAACAGATGGCACACATCTCCATCTCCATAACAAGCTGTCTATAACATAGTTTATCAAGGTTTTATCTTTATCGCCATTGAAAACCTACATTGTTGCACATAGAGCCAATAATACATTTTCTTTTTCAGGGACAATTTTTGATCTGTAAATATGCAACTGTATAATCAAATATCTAAAAATGCAACTGCAACAGAAGAGATGCAAACTGATTTGGAGTCTATTATTTAGATTAAAAGCATTTAGATGATGCATCTGCAGTTATTATAGTTCACATTGTTCCACTAATGCATAACTTAAATTCAAATGGTTTCAAAAATTTGCATAAATTCTTACGAATGATGACTTTTTAATACCGAGGAGCTGCAAACAATTACACCTACGTTCTATAACTTGTTTTATGTTGTAAAAAAAAAAAAACTTGAACGTAAACAGCTAACTTCAGGACAGTTCCAAACAAACTTTAGAGCAGTTTGTTTTTAGTGTGAATGTGATTCGACCTCGATCCGACAAAACTACCAGGTAGCTGTAAGCTCCAGCCAAACGCCTTCCCATAGCCAGGTTTGCATTGCATCGTGGGATGCAGTAAAGTAAGTAAACTAATTAACAATGACAGCATGTCTTTTTCATAAAGGATTAACCCCTATGCAACTTTCAAGACGTTTTCTCAAAATCATTAAGGTTGTCAGATAATTCTGCCTGAAATAGTACCCAGAAACAAACTAAAGATATGAATAAATACTCTGTGTTTTCTACCAGCTCAGAACACAGCATCTGCTTCCTGTTTTTACATTTGGTAGACCCGCCCCGGGCACATCTGACGAAGAAAAAAAATTAACGATCTCACTTGGTTTGTAGTCACTGGTTTTAGTTTGCTTGCAGTTTTCTCTGTGTGAAAAAAAACCAAACCACCTGAAAAGGTAAAGTAAAACTCATCAACTGATTCAGACCAAAGTGAACAAACTATAGGTATGAAAATACCCTTAGTGTGTCCTGTTAGTGCAATGATATGGTGCATTCACTAATCAGAGGTTTCTTACCAACTGTTGGCCAGTCCAGCTAGAAATCGAATGGTTGCGGACATCACCATATTTCTTTGTGCGTATCTATTTTAAACCTATGAGTTGGACCTGTTCAAAGCTTTCAGAAGAACACCAGTAACACCAACATGGAACTGTTTTGTCATAACTGTTGTTTTTTTTTCCTAAGTTACCTTTTTGTAATCATCAGCTCAACAGGCTGATTGAATTAAAAATAATAAAAGCAAACATTTTTCTGTTTGTTAGCTCCTCCTGGTGGTGGCTTTGCACCTGGTTCTTGCAGCCCAGCACAGGTGATTTTCACTGTTGGCTCTCCACCAAGTGGCACCACCCCACCTCAGACCTCCAGACAGAGGAAATGTTCAGGTAACAATACAAATCTGTCTTTATAAGTTAAGACAAAAGAAGTTGTCTCCACACAGAAAATATACCTTTTACAACAACATTTTAGAGAGCTATTGCTTCTTTTTCATGATGACAAAACTCAAATGAAAGGTTTTAGAGGTAAATCTTAATCTGTTTCTTCAGGTTAAGATCTAACTATACACTCTGGATATATAGAATGTCAAAAAACATCCTTTTTAAAACTGACATATGTGTTGTGATTATGAATATATTATTTAATATTAATTCTTCAATATTTTATTAAATAATATTTCGGTCTGTTAAGGGTTGTCCTGTGAATACCAGCCCAATAAGGCAGTGGTATTAGGAAAGAATTTAAAGGGATGAGCCAAGCTCTGACATTATTGACATTATCACTGCCAAAGCATCAATAGTGGCAGCAGCTTCATCTCTGTAAACCTACTACTCCTCTCTAAGAGCCTGGCAAAGAGCTGGATAGCTGTCACTAATTTCTGGAGGAAGAGTTTTTATGAACACATGAACACTCTTAGCTGTTGTTCTCCAAATAAGCCTCAGCTTCTCATGAGAAGAAGCAAAATACAAGTCAAGAAGACAATGTTCAACCTCAAGCAGGTAAGCATCAATATTTGACTGGCTATCTGGATCGAAAACTTCTGTCCTTAGCAAGGGATTCAAGCTGCTTAAAACAGACACCGTGCTCCCAAGATAGACCATGTCCATCTGAGAAGTCAAGCTGGTTAGGTTCATGAAATGGTGGAAGATCATGATCTAACTTCTGGGGAAGAAAATGAGTTTTCTCATGATTTAGATGAGACCTTTCTAATGAATGGACTTGTGCAAGTGGTGGTGGGTCAGGTTGGATTGAGTCACCTGATAACAATGTACGTCTCTCCTGGCCCCTAGGGGTCGACACAGAGTCAGAAGGGAGAGGGGTGCAGATCATGTTGGAAGGCGGCTCCTTCCACCCAATTGGACCACTTGCCCATGCTGAGTCAGGCATTCGGTCATCTTGGTGGTTGTTCACTGCAATGGGATTTGGCAGGAGACCACTGGAGGCCATCTGACTTCCAACACTTTTGTTAGGGTCTGTGGAAGTAAGTTGAACACTTGGACTAAGCTTAGGAAGGGGAGACTCTGTAGGCACTGGATTCCTGTTGTCTGTGTCTGTCTCCCGCTGTGGCTGCTGCAGCTGCTGTGAGTGAAAATGTAAATCAGGTACCCGAGAGGTTGGGGATCTGTCCCCACTTTTGGGATGTGGCTTTCCTGACCTCGTCTGCCTTCAGGTCCTTTTAACTTTGCTTCAGCTTTCTCAGTCCTCTCCTTAGCTTTTGAGAGCTCAAGCTTCACAGCATTCTCTCTTTGAAGGGCCATCTGATGGTCAGTCTGTAACTGAAAATATCTTTGAGCTTCTAGTTGTGCTTTCTGCTGATACAACAAGGTAAGCTGTCAAAGAACATCTGAAATCAGAGCATCTCTAGTCAGATACTTAATGAAGTTTACCAACTCCCGAATCCTCTCATCAAATGCAGCAAGGTTAAATTGATTTAAAGCATTCCACTCCTCTGGAGACAAACTGATTAGATCAGTGACAACAACATTTTACATCTCCACGTCTGCTGAATTCATAATGGAGTGAGATTCCATCATTCTGGCAGACACTACAAAACAACAACAAAGTTATGAGAATATTGCTAAAAGCAACAACATCTAACAAATGTATGTCCAGCTATATATGTATACGTATCTTTTGACTATACATATATTGGAAACATTTGTTTGAGTGTAAATCGGGTGCACAAGTTGACCATTCAACCTTATGGCAACACTGTGCTCTAAATGTTACAATGCTACTCCTTTCTCTATTTTGTGACTTTAGCATTAATTCTTCACCTTTCTTTGGGAGAAACTAGTGATTAGACACTATTCTTAACCTTTAAGGGAATTTTGTGATTCTAGTCATTCTTCAAACCCCTCAATGGCAGGGTATATTATGTTTAAATGCAAAGGAAAAAGAAAATTGCTACACCTCCTAAGGGTAATACTTGCAATTTGGCTTTTGATACACCCCCCTTTATGCCAGGGTGGATTAGATTAATGTTGGCATTTAATCTGGCAAATAAATCCTGTTCTTTGAAAACATAAAAACTATAAAGTTCCTGAATGGATACATGCATCAAAAATCAGGTCAGATACTAAAATTAACTGCAAATGTAATTCAGTTTCAAATTGTGGTCGTACATAAAACACAGCCTCTGAATACAGTTGTGCAGCAACTGTCTGGACAGTGAGGTTACCTGAAGTTAAACCAAGTCTCAAGTTATTGCTTACACAGAAGAAACCAGACTGAGTCAAAACATCTAAAATTTTGCCTATGTAGCAGAGTTGATTGTTACTAGCACG
>JAHUTJ010001787.1:0-16507 GCA_036250325.1 Characodon lateralis
TATTTTCATGAGTTCAGCCCCAGAGTTATCCCTGCTTACCTTCTTGTTTATTTCTACAGTTTGCATCCTGGTTCCAGTTCCCTGCATTATTCACCCAGTTGTAAATAAACACTTTACCGAACAATACAGTCTCCTGAATTGCTTTCTGCATGTGGGTCAAATCCTTTAAACTCAATATGACAACAACCTGAAATGGTGCATTCACTGATCAAAAAACAATGCCAACCAGGCCTCTAGGACAATTGACAGATTTTCAGAGGGATCTCTACTTTTAGATATTTGGAAAACATTTCTGCCTTCTATTAAATCATCAGGAAGATCAGAAAGTGAGCACGTGTATGAATGTTGCAATAAATATTGTGTAGAATTTACCATTAGAGTGAGTGCAGTTAAAGAATTTTAGGTTTTTGTTATCTATTGGTAAATTTCCTATTTTTGTATTACATTCTGTACCATATGTGCCTAGATCTTTCTTAATCTCTACTAGCAAAAAAGGTCCTGTCAAAGGAGGAAAAAAAAGGTGCACATCCAGACATGTCCTCATCTGCATTGTTCAAGGGGGAAAATGGCCTAAGCTTCTTAACCAGTATGGAACTCCATGGCAGCTTCTTCCTGATTTTACTTGTCAGGCTCAGTGACTTTGTCCATTTTTATTAATGATTCAGTCAGTAAACCAATGGGAAAATTAGAATTTAGTTAGTAGGAATGGTCTGTTGCTTGCCTCAAATAACTTATAGGTATATAAGGTTAATAAGTTAATATAAAATTTTTTATTCTGTTTCTTTCATAGTCTTAGAAAATATGTTTTCTGAATAAATATAAGCTCACCTGCTAAATGGCTCTAATTTACCTACCTGACCATGATGGCATTTGAGCATACAATGGTAGTTGTTGACTTTGAGGCTTGTTTGTAAATTTATTTCTGTGAAACATTTGGATAAAAAAAGAAAGGAATCAGTCCCCAAGCTGCAAATTGCCAAGGAATAAAGATGGGTCCTGAGCACAGATTTAAAAGTCTCATCAGTCTTGGTTGTCCATGATGTAAACTACCCCAAAGGTTTGGGGCAGAAATTGCAAAGGCCTGATCACATTTGAATTTTAGTTTGGATCTAGGAACATCTAAGAGTAACAGGTTGGTTGATCGAAGTGCTCTTACTGGAGTGTGGATGTTAAGATCACAAGGTATGATGGGGCCAGACCAAATAAAATTTTTCCTGCAGATAACCTGTATAAACTGAGCCTTAAGGGTACTGTCTTTATGTTACTGAGCTGTTTTTTACAATTCATGTAAACTTGTTTAATTCTGCAATATTTGCCCTAAAACCATCTTAGTGCTGCCCTCTTAGGGTTGAACGATGGTTACTGCAGTTGTATTTTCCCATTGGTTCCATCAGTACAGCTTGGTACATCCTTAAGTCGCAGCCCTGACGTTCAGGTATAAAACCATCTCATTCAGACAAAACTACCAGCATGGCTCTGCTCACTCTCCATGTTTCAATATGTCAAATTAAGCTAGGTGCCCCTTTCCCTCGTCCTCCTGACAACACCTTCCGCTTAACCCCCTCTGCTCATCTTCACACTGCTCACCTTGTGGCATTTTTCAAAATTTTTCTGGGGGTGTAGTTATTATAGTGTAGTTATTTCCACTTTAAAAGCAAGCAATAAAATCTTAAAATAGATCCTAAAAAACAGGAAGCCGATGGAGAGAAGCTGGAACCAGAAATATGTGTTCATATTTTTTAGTAACCTTTTTTTTTTTTTAAATGAGCTGCTGTCTTCTGGACAGTCTGTAAGTGATGCAGAGATGATTTATGTAAACCAAGATACAAAGCGTTACAATAATACAACCGAGAGGTAATAAAATCATGTTTTCAAGGTCTTCGATCAGGAGATTTCACCGTGGCAATGACTTATTTGGAAAAAAATTGATTTCACAAATGAATTTATCTGTTTGTCTGATTTAAAAACATTATGAAAAATAAATAAAAACACCCAGATTCCTGACAGGAGAGCAGCTGTATGAAGCCAAGAGGCCAAGATTGTCAAGAGACGTGTTACTTTCACTGAGATTCAGGAAATTCAGTTTGAACCAAATTGTAATGTCGTCAGACAGCTCAAGAAAGGCTGGAGTGGATTAACCTGTCTGGCTTAATGAGCTGATAAACCTGAAAATCATCAGCAACACAGTGGAAGAAAAAGTTATGTTTTCAAAATGAACCCCAAAGGCAGCATGTAATGTTTAAAAAAAAACTGAGGAAGCTAGAAGAGATCCTTGAGGGACCCCACAAATCAGAGTAGCTGTAGAAGAGAAGCATTCTCCTAAATAAACAGATAAACTCCTATTTGTCATGTAGGATTTAAACCTGCTCAAGTTGTGACAGTAAAATATTATGGTCCACGGTATTAAAGGCAGCAAAACAGTCTAAACGCACAAAGACAGCAGAGCTTCCTGAATCAACTGTCATTTTCTTCGAAATATATCTGACCCACATACAGAAGAACACTCAGAAGTACAACTGAATCAGTGAAAGGTGTTTTATTTACAAATGGTAATACTGGAACGTGAACGGTAGAATCGCCAACTGCATGGAAAGAGGGGGAAGAGAACTGGTGAAAACAAGAACTATAATGTTGCGGAATTAATGAGAGGTAATTATGTTTAACAGTTGAACAGCTTACTAAGTGAGGGAAGCCAGGTCGGCAGGGGTAGAGGGAGTCGGGACCCAGGTGTGCGAAGCGGAGAAAATCCAGATGGTTTACTTGAGCTGTAGAGTGAGTTCTGGTGAGTTCAGGAGTTAGTTCAGTGTTCAGGTACTTGCGTTGGAGGATGGACAGGGTACGCTTCTGCCTTGGTTCAGGAGATGGAGGATAACAGGAAGCTGCCAGCTTGGTACTTGGAAACGAAATCCAAACGAAATCCACCAAACATAGGTAATCTTGATCGTCCAGTAACTTCTGGAACCGAAGTCAAGTTCAACGAAGAATGTTCATAAGGTTCAGGTTTCTGCCTGCAAAGGAACATAAACAACATCAGCTTAGTGACAAAGAACGCAGCATAGCTTAGAAGTGGCTGAGCTTGTTACCACAGAAGGCAAACACTGGCATCGAAGTGCTCCTGCTTAAATACTCCTCCAATGCAATCAGCAGATCAATCGTACCGGTCACCCAGCACACCTGAGAAACTCCAGCACCATCTGGAAACTGAAAACAAAGTGCAGACAAAAACGCAAACACACACACAGAAACCAAAACCCCAACATCAACAGTTAAAAGAAATTTGGGCAAAAACCCCTAACAGGGCTGTCTGTGCTGCGGGATTTAAAAGTTGACTGAGAATTTTCTCTAATGTTGTTGCCTATTAAAAATCTCTGACGTTGATTAAAAACAACTTTCTCTAAAATTTTTGACAGAAAAGGCAATTTTGAAATTGGCCTAAACTCATGTGTTGATAATGCAATCAGCATAACTAAGAATGTGCTTTGTCTCAACTGTCTAGTGGTTGTATTTTCTAGCTACTGCCATGCCAATACCACAATGATTATAAGAGAAAAAATTCTTCATATTTAAGTTAAGAACATAATTCTTGGGATGATATTGTAAAACCTCAAAGCCTATGTGTATGTTTACACTGGTGAGTCATTGTAGCATAAAGCAGGTGGATACAGGAGACGAACGGAAGAGGAGTGTAGGGCGGTGAAGCTTATTAAGAGTTTTTCTGTGATAACTTGTTTCTATCCAACATATTACGTATGTATTACAAACACAGCACTATGTAAAAGTCCTGAGTCATCTTTTATTACTTTTTATTTTGTTTCCAAAGAGACAAACTTTGTTGTCAACTTTTAAAGTGGTCTTGAGCAATATTTTCTCAAGCTTTCGAAGGTTTGCTTTGGACTTTGGCTGCTTTTACTAATTTTCTATATGGTGTTTTATCCTTTTAAATGCATTTCTGTGGTCATATGTCAAATGATTGATTTTTTTTTTTTTTTTTTTTGCTCCTTTTTGCAAAATGACATAACTTTAAGATTCTACAAGAACTGGATTGAAAATAAACTTGCAGCCAAAGTCCAGATAAAAAGTCAAACGTAAACTTTAAAATGCTCTGAATCGACATAATTGTATTAAATTCAGTTCTTGTAAGCAACCATTATCCTTTGCAATGGAAAAGAAAATACATCTTTATTTGTAGAAAGCACAAAATAATTGCATATATTCTACAATTAAACAATAAAAAAAAAACTGTTTCTTAATTACTGAATACAGTGCACTCTCACAGATTCTGAAAAGATTTAGTGGCTTTATTTCTGAGTTTTGCTATATTATCAGTTCTTCGCTCAGTCACTAACCAGTCTGTCTGCCTCCAGTGGTTTCTGCCAACCGCTGGTGGCTTCCTGCTGAACGCCTTCCAGAAAGATCAATAAATCTTTTGAATATCAGTTGTGTCCCGGTGGCCCTGCAAGGATACGTGGGTATAGACACATTTATGTGTTAGACTGGCCCAGTCAAAGTTCAGCTTTTAGGAAAATCTGTTGCAACACTTGAAAATGATAAACAGATGTTCTCCATCCAATCAAAAGACAGACAGGCAAACATTACAGTTTCGAGATATGCAATGCTGGTAGAGACACACCCGTACAGATTTGCAGCTGCAACTGCAGCCAAATGGGGTTCTACAAAGTATTGACTTGGCGAGCCGGAATGTAAAGGGCCTTCACACATTCAAGATTTTTATTTGTGTAAAAAAAGTTTCATATCATGTTTTCTCCACAATTGTGGACTGCCTTGTGTTGATCTTTCACAAAAAAAAAAAAAAAAAAAAAAAAAAATCCTACTAAAATATATCCAAGTTTGTGGTTTTGACATTACAAAATGTGAATCATTAAGTATCCGGTATCAGACTTCTAAGAATTGGAAATTCCTGGAGTCTTGCATAATTTGCTGTTACAGTTTGCTGTGGATGTTTAAATCACATCTAATAGATGTTTTGTAAACCAACCTGCAACTGGTTTAAACTGATCTAAAACCGCTCTGAAGTGGTTCTTGTTTGTAGTAACATCATTACTCACCCTGAGTAAGTTTTGTAGTCAAGGAGCATCTGTTGTCATTTGTAATCACTCCGTAAACTACGTACGTAGCGATGTCTAATGAAGTATGACATAATTTTTTTATTTTTTTTATTTAAACAAACCTTTGTGGCACATATTAGTGGAAATGAATGTAACAGGTCAAGCTTTTAAGGAAAATAATGACTGTTTTAAAAAGGAAAATGTCTTTTCCTTTAGCATTTTGTCTGAGCTAATAAAATGATAATTTTCTATCCATGATGGTTCATGAACTGATAATATAAAAAAAAACTGTAAAAACTCTAAATACTGCCATATGATATTTATGAAAGCACATCTACACCAAAGTTTTCTATAAAGGACTTCTTAAAACCATCAAATACTTAGATCTTTTTTTTTGTTTGTTTTATCAGACTAATATTGATAAAAATGATAAATCCTTACATAACTTCTCTGCTGTATTTTGCTAAATGACTGTTCTTCTCCTTTACTACCTGCTCCTGCAGCCCCTTCCCAGTAGATTTGAAGAAGCTTCCAGACGCTGGGAAAAGCCCTCTACCCACACCCACACACCCCCTCCCCTGCACCAGATGAAACCTGTATGGAAAATAAATGAATGTATGAATTACTGTTTCAGATCAACATCATATTTTTTAACTTAAAACAGGAACATGGGGTCCCTCAAACGGAAACAGTTTGAGGGACCCCACGGTTATCAATGCTAAAAAGAGACTGGACAAGGAATGCATGTGGGCTGTGTTGCCTTTTGCTCTTCCTGTACGTAAGCACCGGATTTGATATTGCGTAACACAAACATTCAGAAGTGCATGCAGGGTGAAGCAGAGGAGTCTTTGTCCACTCACCTGCTGACTGAGTTCCGCCTCACCTAGTCTCATATGTGACTTTCTCTTATTTCTCAATGTCAGGAAAACTTGAAGTTATTAATTGGAAGACAATGATGGGAAATTTACAGATGTAATTGTCAGATGTTCTGGACGTGAGTGAATGTTTTTATTTGAGCACTTTAAATTACAAAAAAACATATAAATATTGTGTTTATATGTTCAAAAGAAGCAGAAAGAACCTTACTTGTTTTGCAAAATCGAAAAAATTAAATCTTTTTTATGTTTGTTGTATCCAGGCTCAACACATTTTTGCATTTGTTTCAGTGTTCCTGTGTAAAATAAAATTCTAATTTTAAATTAATTACTCCAACTACCATACACAAGTCATGGGAAAAAATTAGGACTCCCTATGGGCACCTAGCTACACATATGGATATTTGATATAAATATTAACAAAATGGAGTAATATGTATAAACAATGCTGGGATCATGATTATTGATTAATTAATATTTATCAAGAATTATAATTAAAAATCCTAATTTGAGAAAATCAATTTCTTAACCAAAAGTCCTTATTTATGAATCAAAAGCAGACATGTCTTCTGGTGTAGTAATTGTGGCTCAAAGCCCTTGATAATTACAATTAAATTCTCAGTAATAGTTGATAACTATTATTAGATGTCACCGTTTAATCAACCGTTTCTGCTGAAACGTGTGGAAATTTAACCTTATTTTGACTGACAAATCACTCCTTCTCTTTATCTATGTGAATATTTATTAAATCAACAGCCCTGATACAACTCGCACTTCCGATTCAATAATCTTCACCTAATCAAACATGCAAAGTTCTACACAAAAGGGTAAAATCTAACTAAATCTAACTAAACAAAATAAACAAAATAAAACAGCATTGAGTGTGTATGAAATCAAACCAGCAGTTATGGCAGTTATGGCAAAATACAAAAGGACTATGGTTGAACGACGCTCGGGGAGGCCACTCCCCAAAGTGTAGCTCAGTGGGACACAGGCAGTCATAAAACTTCCCCCAAGCAAAGTTGTAAACCCAGAGGACAAAGACTAATAAAACTTTTGGCGGCAAGCTAGTAAAGCACGAAGTTGAAGACAAAGAAAATGGTTGATTTTCACCATAAGGTTATTATTGCAGTCCAGTTTCACAGCGCACCTGCGTTCAGGAGTCCAGACAGTAAAACACAACTTGCGAGACTTGGTGGCCTCCGAAATTCAACAGCAATCAAGTTTCAAAAAAAACAATGGCATGCACATACAATTCAGAACACATTAAACTATAAGTGGCGATTCTAAATCGCACTAACCCCTACTCTATCCTGCCCAAGCTCTTCCTAATAAAGAAATAAAAGGAACGAACGGACTTTACTTGTTGAAGTCTTCCTTGGGGCAGAGAGGCAGAGAAAGCAGGGTGGAAGAGTTTCCACGCGTGCATGGATAACTCAGAGTAGAACGGTCCGTTTTACTTCTGGCTTCCTTGGCAGAAAAGCAGTATCACGGACCGTCAACAGTCGACTGGAACAAAAACAAGGGCAGCAATTCTGTCTCCTTGAAACCTCCACGGTTTTCTTGGTTACGTGTTAAATCCACGTCGTCGATCGGTAAAGTTGAAAACTTACAAGCCTTCTTATTCCTGAAAGCTTAATTCGCTTAGTTTTCTCGTTGGCTAACGGGGAGAATGAATGAAAGTCCACGTGGGATTTTCTTCTGATAGGACGGGGGCGTCCTATCAGCCGCGGTTCCCGCTGGGATTTGTAGTAGCGGACTGTCCTGGGATACAAAATGGCCGATAGTACAAATGTTTATTATTTGGAGCCAAAAACAGAGGGCATGTCTGGTATAAGTGAAATGGAGCATTCTAGGAAAATTACCTCTTGGCAAATGTGAAGCATTGTGGTGGAAATCTCATGGTTTGGGATTGTTTTTCTACATCAGAACCTGGGCAGCTCACCATCATAGAATCCGGCATGAATGTATGTATTTGGAGACCCTTCACATGTATCAGAGGGTGCTTAAGGAAAATGTGTGACCATCTGTAAAAAAAAAAAAAAAAAAAAGCTAAGCGGCAACAGAATTAGAGACTGGGGAGAGGGAAGTCTGGGTGTCTCTACTGAGTCTGCTGCCCCTGCGACCCGGTCCCCGATGAAGCAGAAGACAATGAGTACGAATACGAGAATTGGACCTAGCAACATGGCAATGTCTCACAACATACCAGTAAATTCCCCAAGGACAGCTGAGAATTAAGAAAAGGAAAGTCCTGGGCCGAGTCAAAGCCCAAATATTGATCTCATTAAGATGCTGTGGAATGACCTGAAATGAGCTGTACATGTTAGAAACCTTTCAAACCTCTTATAGCTGAGAGTGAGGAATGGGGCAAACCTTCCTCAGACCAATGAGAGACTGTGCATGGCTGCAAGAAGCATCTCACTGAAGTTACAGTATGTCAACAAACAGTGATGAAACTAGCTGCTATGTACTTCCCTAATTAGGTATAAGCAGTGATGAAATGATGAGACCAGGCTCCTAAAATATCACCTGAAGCAAAAAGAGTAGAAAACAGACTATGTAGTAACTGACTTAGAAATAAGATTATTGAAGGTAGCTTAAGGTAGCTTTAAACCAATATAATAAATAAGGGAATAGGAAATGAATATTATGGGTGACTATGCAACATGAGAGAAATTAACAAGCCACAATTCGGGAATAAAGTAATTGTTGAACAATGTAAAACCTCTGTATCACTTCTTTGTTGATTTAGTTAAAAACGTAGAACAAAGATGTGGCCCTTAGGTCCTGGGCAACTGAATGACCTGTGATGGCCCACTTATACCCAGCTTTTCAGGCCAGTACTCAGGTTGCATTTTGTGCCCCACCTGGGCCCTAGTTTGCCTTGCCTGACAATCATTTTTATGGTGGACCCTAATGAATTTTTTTGATGTTTTTTTATCTGAACTCAGCATTTAAACCCTTCTCTTTCTAAAGTGCTGTGGCTCACAATAACCTACAGCTACATGCAAGAAGTTACCTGATGCTGAAAATTTACAATGCAATTTTAAGGTGTGATTCCTGATGCTGTTCACAAACCTTCCAAAATGTTTATTCATTTTCAACAACCTACACAAGAAAATGAGCTAATTTTAATCTAGTTTGCAAGACCATTTGCAAACTAAACATAGCCTAACATTTTCAGTATGTCGAAATCTAATTTAGGATATGCATAACTAGTTCCTGTAACTGTAAGCTCCCTCCGTCTCTTCTGTTACACCTCATCCAAGCATCAGGGACATTGTAAGTCATTTGTCACCTGCTCAATCAATGTTAGTTTTTCTGTTTGTATTTTTCTGTTCAAATGTTATAAAAACACAAAGGACATTGAAAAACTGTTAGAAAGACTTCCTCTTTTTGGCCTAGATAATCTGTGTTTTAAAGCTGTGTAACTTCCATATTATGTTTTAAGTATAAATGTCAACCAGATGCATGAATGACAAGCACCGTTTTCTTTCACTGCTTGTTTTAAACAAGCAGTAAGTTTTTGCTTTCTTTTGGTATTTTGCTATTTTCCCCTGTATTTGTTGAGGACACTTGCACCATTATATTAGCTGGAAAACATTTAGGAAAGACAAATCATTGCTCACTATGAATCACAGACAAAAAGTGAGTTTTCCTGTTTTCTCCATCATCTCAGATCAGTGTTCATTTCCTGTATATATTTTTTAGACTCTGTGGCTGGCATACGTTCATGCAGACATAACATTTGGATGAAAAAAAAAATATATCTTTAATGTGTCACTTTCCTGTTTCGGATTTTCCATTTTTGCTTTGTCTGTCTGTCTTTTACCAGCACCTTACAATCTGAAATTGTTTAAAGACATTTCATATATTCATTGGTTTAGGCCTTTTTTGTTTTTAGGCCTGGTCTTGCAACACCATTCACACCCCTGGAATTTTTGCACATTTTGTCAACCACAAACTTTAATTTACAATATATTATATTACATTATTTAATATCAAAATTAATGTTGTTTGAAGTCTTCAGAGGTTTGTTAGAGATCATTATTGAAGAAACAGCATCATGGAGACCAAGGAACACAGAAAGAAGGTCAGGGATAAAGTTGTGGAGACATTTTAAGTAGAAGAAAACCTGTTAGAGGTGGCAAAAGATTTGAGATTGGAGTGAAGGTTGACCTTCCATCAAGACAAAGACCATAAACATACATCCAGAGCTACAATGCAATGGTTGAGGCATACTCATGTGGACAAGTCAAGACACTCTCTGTCCAATCTGACCGAGCTTTAGCCATGCTGCAAAGAATACCTGAGGAAGACACTTTACTACGGGCAAAGGTAAAACATGAAGGTCCAACTTGGTGGCTGAAAGGGTTTATTCACAAATGCTTTCATTTTTTTACCCCACCTGCAACTAAATCATGCAAACAAAGTGTTTCTAGATCCTGAACCAAATAATTCTAAAATAATAGCAATGAAACTGATTGCAAAAATGTATGAAACTGAGAAAATTACTCTTAATCCTCAAACTGTTTAATGTCAGTAAAACTGTAGGCTGTATTTCTAATGAGAATTCGTGTTGTGAATTACCCTCCCACACAGTTATTAAGATTGTAAAAGACTGACTCATTTCAGTCTCTTACTTCAAACACAAGATTCAGGAACATTTTAAAAACTCTTTTAGGCAAAGAAAACAAAACATTTCAATGTCATGGCTAAAATCCAGGCAGAATGACACTAAATAAAAGTGAGAAAACTCCCTGATATGGATTTTTCTCACTGATTTACTGAGAAATCTAAATAACCTCAACTAAAAGCCACATCTCAAATCCTTTTAGGAGCAGAATAATACCCACTTCACTTACATTTTACTATGATTCTCAACGATGGTCTTCAGGGCTAAAGATTCCCGTATGTTTAAGGTGTGTCTCTGCTCAAGCACACCTGATTCAAATGCATTTTCCTGCATGCCTGTTAATCATCCATTCATTAAAGTCAGGTGTGTGGCAGAAGGGAAACACTTAAATTATGCAGGACAATGAGCCTTGAGGAGCAGGGTTGAGAAAACCTGTAATATAAAATGGCAAATACAGAGGTATAAGAATTTTAGTCAAAGGATCTTTGTCATTTGTGTGATTTGTGTTTTTAGAAGAGAAAAAAATGTGATGAATTAATGATGTTCTGAAAAATCTGCAGGCAGGAATCTCAGCCCTAAGCCTATTTTAACACCTGTGTAGACTTGCCTGCAGAAACTACTCGTGTTTGAGGAAATCAGGTCAAGGTGTTTCGCTCCACGTTTGAAAGAAAACTGTTGTTTTACTGCAAAGCCCATTTTGACCTCTACTGCAATGCTGCACTGCTGGGAAAGAAAGACAATAGAAAAAAACAGACCTACAGGAATAATTTCCTTTAAATGATTTAAAATTCGCCATGACAATTGATTCCATAAGGCATTCCTCAGGGCTGGTCTACAATGTGGCGCAGTGAACTGGAAAGGAAACTTCCTGAGTAAGAGGAACAAAAGTGTATTGACTTTGGCCCTGGGAAAGAGTCTGGACTTTCAGACTGACAATGTAATTGCCAGCAGCTATCATAATATCAGACGTTCTTGTGTCCAAAAACAACGGAGAAGGAAAACTCTCTGTTGGCCTGGGTCAAAACAGGGGAAAGTTACCGGAATGTTTTTTGTTTTGCAGACTAAGCCACATGGGTTAGCTGGGCAAAATGAGTTAGCTGATGCAAACACTCCGCAGTCTGTTGCCATTTTGAAGGATTGATGTTGCTAATCCTTCATGTTACTGAACCGGCTTGCCATAAAACATCTCTGTTTAACTCTGCAGAAATAATCATTTAGATGCAGTCATCACAGGCATGAATGTTACACTAATTCTGGTGACAATAATGTATTGAACTGATTTTTCCCAGGTGGAATGAGGATAAAAGTTGTATCTTTTATCTTCAATGTTTTTTTTTAACTGGAACCACAAGTTTTAATTTATTATATTGATGTTCTCTGTTGTAGAAATTCTCCAATGCAGGAGAATCAAAACTATAGATACAGGCTCAAATAAATAAATGCATCCCCCAGAAATATTTGGTTAGAAGTCTTGTAACACAGTGAAGGTATTTTTATGTAAAATGGATGGATGAAGTGTCTTCTCCAAAATCAATGCTTTTAAGCATGACTCAAATTTGAAGCTGCCCACATGGACAAGGTAAAACTCTCCCAGAGAAAAATGTTACAGTCATAATGACTAGACATATGTTCAAAAGTGTCAAGGCGAGGCTTTTAAACCTAAGAACAAGTGCCAACTGTCAAGCATGGTGGTGGTGGCATCAAGATGAGGGTCAGGTTTGCTGCTACTGATGGAGATACAATGCACAAAAGGGGGTGGAATAATGACGTAGGACTACATCCAAACTCTTTTCCTTAACCTCAAATCAACAGATAGATATGACATGGGACACAATCTGGTGTTCCAACAGGATGTCAAAAACATCAAATGAATGAAGCAGATTTAAAAAGTGGTCAAATATCCAGCCAGAATTATGCCAACAGCTAATTACTACCTGCAAGTTAGTGCCTGGTTTCGCCACAACTTGCTAAGGAACATTTTTCCAAATACTCTTGGGGGTGTGTTTTTGTAGCTTGAGCCTGTATGTATAACTTTAACACAGCAAGGGTGAGAGGAAATCCCCAATAGATTACAACTTGTACAACCAATCCTTGTTTACAAAATCATTTCCAAAATATGCAAACAATAACTGTTAAGAAATAACTAAAAATACATCATCAATTGATATTCATTCCGATGCTGAGAGTATGTAAACGTCCGACTGGAGCTGTACCTGCCCTCATTCCATGATCGCTGTTGTCTCAGTGTGGCATCTGAAGCTTGCGTAAACTTCCGTGGAACACAATGACATTGTTGACTGATGACTCTGTCTTCTGCCCAGTTTTCCATTATCAAGTGCATGATCAATAGAGTCAGGGATAGGCACTGTTTTTTTTAGCTGCTCCCTCTGTATACAAGGAATGTTCACATGCATGACCCAGTCATCTGAGGTATATAGGGAAATGGCGTGTGTGGGAGTGACATAGGGAAAGATATATACATGTACATCTCACAGGCCTGCACTCACATCATATTAATGTGGACTATTTACATTCCACCTCTACCTTCTCTGTGACTTTGTCCTTAATGAGGAACACTTTAGTGTCAAGAAATATAACCATTCAACTATGACAAGCATGTTTGAAACTGCATAAGTCTATGCCTGTAATTGAATAAAGGTGTGTCTTACAAAAAATATTTAATAAATGAAAAGTATGTCCTACGTAGAAGAGACAGGCTGGTTCACAGAAGCATACCTAACATCAGTTACTCATCTTCATCTTGTACAGTTTCTAAGGCGAGAAGACAGTATGATGTCAACGTTTAAAAAGTCACAGATCTTTTTTTTCTTTACCTCATGTTTTCTTTCTGTAAACTTTGCTCAGATAGAACATGCCGACAGATGTAAATCTATGCTTATAAACCAAACAGGTACACAGTGGTGCTGGTGCGTCATGAAGAATGGGGAAATGTGAAGTGAAATTGTCAGTCAGGGAAACTAATCAAAACTTGCTGGTACCATTGACAGAATGACATCCTTTTACTGTTCTCTGTGACTGGTCTCCATTTTTTAGAAAATCTTTAGCATCTTGCATTAGCGATTAACAATGTGTCTGGGGCTAGTATGTCTAAAACTATGCTCTCCTTGTGTAGATTCAAGAGAATGTTTATCCTTCTGAGATTTTCCAAAGGCTGAAAACCTTTTCAAATCCAGACAGAGGTTTAAAACACAAAAGATTAAAACAGAGCAATGTTATTGTACGCTGTACAGCCTTCCTGGTATTTGCTAAAAGTCTCACTCTTTCTCGTAGCCTGAATGAACCGCAGACATGTTTCAACATATCCTATAAAATACAGTTTCGTTTTAAAAAGTTCCTTACATCTCACTACATTCTCATTTTTAGACACTTACTGTTACGGATCATTGTGACCAGGTAACAGTATGATGTCATCATCCCAGGGTTTTGGTTTTCTTTTGCATTTTTGATTTGATCACTTCTAAGTTCTTTATTATTGTTGATATGGTCTTACCATATACAGTTCCTTTCTACATGTTTGTTTTTGCTAGAAAGATGTTCCCATATTAGTTCATTGCTTTGTGTTTAGTTTTTTTGTTTATTCTTGAGTTCCGTTTTGTTCGTTTGAATTTTTTTCTGCGTTGGTCTTTACTCCTTGGTTTGTTTGTGTCTATTTCAGCTTCTCTCTGTGTTAATTATTCAAATTTCCTTGGTTTCCCTGTTTTGCTCTTTTCCACAGCTGTTCCAAATCCCCCTGATTAGCTCACCGGCATCCAACATCATTCTCCAGCCTTTCTTCTGTAAATAGGTTCTCTGATTGTTTCTGTTCATTGCTGGTTCCTCCTGGTACTCTGCCTGTTCTCCATGTCCTGTTCTCCTTGTGTAAGTTCTGTAAGGATTTCGTTTTAATTATTAAACGGCCACCATTCTCATCACAAGTTTCTGTCTGCATTTTGGTCCTACTCACAACCTACAAATAATGACATATGGTTGGTTACTGGTCAGGACTGATAACCATCTGATCCAGTCATCAGCGAACCTTTGGTGCATCTTTTAATTAACTGTTTTGCACTTCTATAGTGGTAATGTTTGGATTGTTTTATGATACTGTGAGTATTGCTGACATCCTAGAACATCCTAGACAAGATTGGCAAGATTGTAAATTTTAGGAAGATTCTCCAGATAAAAAAATGGATAAATAAAAGAAAACATATTAACAATAAATTGTTAACATATGTCAGTACTTTTTTATTAGTAAAGTAAATGAACAAATAACAGCATTCTGGAAAGACCCTGGAATTAAATCCCAACCTGGGCTTACTTATTGTGAAGTTTGCATCTTATCCCTGTTTCTTTGGTCCTCCTAAAGCCAGAACAGATGAATGCTAAGTTAATTACGTATCCCCAATTGCCCTCAGGTGTGAGTGCATGGGTCTGTGCTGTCTGTGTTGGCCTGTCCAGGGGGCTCCTCAGCCTGTTGATCTCTGGAGACAGGACCCTAAACAGGATTAGGCAGGTAATAAAGTTGGATAGAGGAAAATACTGTAGTAACAGATTAAAAATGGTGAGGAGATGAGGAGACACACAGAAAATATGGTGCTCTACCAATGCTGCTAAATATATAGGCCCTAATCACTTACATTGTTCATTAAATGCAATTAGGATTTTTACTATCAAGCTAAATATGGTGTTGGGACCACAGCCATGGTTACAACGTGAAAGGCCAGTACAGACTTTCCTGGAACTTTCAAAATAAATTGCATTAAACTACTTCCGGCACAGCCAGGAAACGGGGTAACTGCGGACTTCCTGTGACATCACTGTCCAAATAAAACCACCGCCTCTTCCACACCGGTGATCATCGGGACAGGGGAGGAACAGCGCTCTAACGTCTCTTTGCTGGGAAACAGACCTAAATTCTTAAACTGGATCCGAGAGTGTCATAAGATTACGCGATCATATGCACAAGTTATGTACGAATGAATCACTGTTTGTGTACCCGATATTCATTCATAAAAAGGGGAAATTAAGGTATAAGCATTTTGCTTGACTTTCTCTCTGGGGCCTGCAGAAGCAAACTGTGTTCCAGAGAAGCCTCCAGTAGAGAGGCTGTCTCTACGAAGCCGAGTGGAGCGGTTTTCCCAGTCTGAGAGGAGGACAACAGGAGCCGCATCACTGTGGTAACGTCCAGTTTGGTCGGCCCGACAGAGTGGCCGCCCAGTCACTGCTCCGGAGGTTAGCTGGAAGCTAACCCTTTTGTTCACAGAGCTTTCTTCAAACGTTGTCGTCGCCCGGACAAACTTTATTTAAAGGGTGATTTTAAACACAGAAGATTGATCATAACGCGCCGTCCGCACTTATGCATTTTAACCCTTTTTATTGACTGTATTTTAAAGGTGTGTGTTTGAATGGTGCTAAGCTATCAGCTTCCTTTGTTAGCTTTAACTGCTAACAGCTAAGAACACGTGCTTGCCTGCTAAAGAATATTTACCCAGAAAGGTTGTTAGTTTTCAATCCAGTAAATAATATTTCCCTAAACATTATTTTACTAAACTTGATAACTAAGTAAACACCATTAAGCCCCATTTCTCCAGAATATTTGTCTCTTTTCCAAAATATTTCCTTAAATATTTTACCATTTCCTTAATAATATTTCTTTAATTATTATTTTAATGAACAAAGGCAGCTAATGAGACACTGTTGAGAATTAGTCATCCAGAAGGTTGGTTTTATTCAGCAGATCATTCTTTAAAACATTATTTTATTAAAATAATATTTTATTTGATCTTGCATTGTGAATGGTTGTCCAAAGGTATGCTGATTACTGCCTAAGTTGGTTCCAAGACTAACTTCACTTCACTTCCAGATTCTTCAAGATAATCCTTGGTTCTCAAACATAAACATTGCATGGTAATGTTGCATCACTCTTTCGG
>JAHUTJ010001788.1:0-16503 GCA_036250325.1 Characodon lateralis
CCTGAAATATTTCAGTTAGTGTGCAATGAATCTAAAATATATGAATGTTAAATTTTCATCATGACATTATGGAAAATAATGAACTTTATCACAATATGCTAATATTTTGAGAAGGACCTGTACTTTGATGCTGACATAAACAACAGTGGAAGAAAATAGTTCAAAAAAATCCTAAGTATACTGTCAGCTTTGGAAGTTTGCAAACATCATCGATTAAAGATTAATGTTAACACAATTAATGTAAACTATTATGAAAAGTATTTTCCAAGTATTGAAACATGAAAAAATAAGATCCCATCCCCAGTGTAGACCATAGGTATTGTTATATGAACCCAGCAGACCATACAGTGGTGTTCCGTGATAGTTTTTACCAAGGTATCCTGAATCAGATCCAGCAACCGAAGATACACACTAAGATTTGTTCCAATATCTCAATGGTCAAAATTCTTTTTACTTCAGAATGGTCAGTAGTGGGGAAACGTCAACAGTCAGAGCAGAACATCATAATCTCCATATCCCAGAGACTCCCAGTAACTATCAAGCAATCAATAAAGCTTTAAACCTGTACCATAGAACACAGCTGGGTTGTTGTTTTCCAACAGTTGCTTAATGCAGTTGCAAACCATAACATGTATCTCTAGAGTTTGGCCTTGGCTAATTAAGAAATTTGTGATCTTGTCTTGCTTAGTGTCAGATGGTAAAAAAGCAATGAGGTAATTTTTTTAGAAGTATGATACAAGGTAACAGATTTTACAGTTTAATCAATCGAACCTGGAGCAGAACAGAAAAAAAAACAATCTGTTCCAAAGGATCATGTTCTACACTGTTTAGTCTACACAACATTTGTGTTTTTATGCTCATAAACACTTGTGAAAAGCAGCCAGCATTCTTTGTTTCTGCTCAGATGCTCTGACTGCAGTTGTTTCCAGATAAAAGAGCCGATACCGAGCGCTGCTTTTATACCTTAGAAACAGGACTGATGAAGTGATCATTTTCCTCCAAGCTGCTGGCTCTCACAAGATGACTGTCACAACTTCAATTCATGAATAGCAAAATATTCAGAGGATAATTGTTGAATTTCAATTTTTAGAATTCATGTTTACCTTGCAACGTTTTACCATGACGACTAACTATCCAATCAAACCAAGCTTGTGAGGTTAGCATCTGCTGCAGCAACAACTGTTCCAGGTTGCAGAAAGTTCTGACATTAACTTGACTGGTCATTTGAGTTGACTGACCAGTCTTATCTAATAGCATTTAGTAAGTTTAAGGTGTACAACAGCTTGGTTAAATGTTGCAATAAAACAATTGCAACTGAAGAAAAACTGAGTTCCTGACTCTTTCCCCACACAAGCCAAGCCTCATTAGGTAGCTTCCCAAGCCTCTTATTTTGTTCCTAATTAGGAAAACAAATAGTTTTACCAGATCTGGTGAACCTCCAGGTCCCTTCATGCAAAAAAACAAAAACAAAAAGATTTTCTACATTACTGCTGACAGACCAGCAGGAATGTTTAGGACATGGGATCACAGTATGTTTTCACTCTGAAGTTCCTGTGTTTGTGAGTGTATCAATAACCTGTCTGGTAAGACTGATGCTGGCCATTTACTTCAAAGCATGATGGGTAAAGCACTTTTTAGAGTTCAAGGGCCTTCGAGAAGAACATCTTATGAATGTCATGAAGCCTGTCTACACTCCCTCTCTATCATGCCTTTAATCCATCTTTGATCGTCTCACTGACTGTCTCCTTGCCAGCCGTCCATTCATTCGTCTCCCTTCTTTCAATGACACCCCCTGTTTCCCCTCACTGTCTATACGGGTCCCTCTGATGTTACAAATTCACATATGAGCTTCTTTGACGGCTCACAGCCTTGGACACTGTGGCCTTGTTTGATAAGGGAGCGATCAGAGGATGGGAAGACATAGGGAGGGCGAGCGAGTCGACAGCATGGGTGTTTTCCAAAGCTGCGGGAGGATGTGGATGCGAAAACAAAAGAGGACATCTAGGTAAAAAAAAAAAAAACATGCATGAATGCCTCTGAAAAGGCCAGTGTTGCGTTGTTGGCTTGTCTCATCCCTGCAACCCGGAGCCAGGAGTGCCTGTCAGGGCTCCACTGTTGACTTCCCTTTGCTTATCTGTTCTCTTTCTGGAGATGAAACAGTTGACTGCTAACATGTAGTACCTGTACCGAGGGAAGCTGGGGTGATGCTTGTCAGACCTTAAATCTGGCTCTGTCCCAGAAATGCTTGTGACTTTAAAAGATCAGACAAGTCCTGTATGTTGGACCCTCCACAGAGTCTTGTCATCAGCCTGACATAGAAATAATGGCAGCGTGACAAAAAAGTCCGTATGAAACACTTTTATGCTTAGTGTTGTGTCAATCACTGGACAATGATGTGTGTCTTCTGTGTCACCATTATGCAGGGGCTTGTTATAAGAAGGGTTTAAAATCTTCATGTTTCAAACCCCGTGACATTTTCAATCTGACCATTCCTCCTTTTTAAATTCATTTAAATGTGATTCCAGAAAGAGATAGAGAGTTGTCTCCAGCTGTGTGGAGCATAGAGTAAACAGTGAATATATAAAATATCTACTTTTTAAAACCATTTTCCTTTGCTTAAAAGCTTACATTGTAAAATCACCATAAACACATTAGGTACTTGTTTACAGCTGCCTATTTGTGATTTAGTAAGTGGTTCAGAATTACGCAGGAAAAGAACTATTCTAGGTGAGAATAGAACCATCTACCTTCATTCATCTTCCATTTAAACTATTTTCTGTCCTTCAGGAGTGTGAACTGGAAACTGTTTTAGCTTTTTTCTCTATTACTATCAACTGTTAGCAACTAGATGGTTTGTTTAAAAAAAGTCAATGTTGCTTCTCTGGCATTTTTGCTAGAAAAATATTTTCTGACAAGAAAATCTGAAATCTTGACAGGATATGTTTTCTTTTCAAACGTTTCAAATGTTATATTTATGTTTGGCACTGAATGCATCATTGGGAGCTCTGTTATTAAAAAAAAAAAAAAAAAAGGTGCTCAAAACTTTGGAACCCATATGGACAGATTTCGTCCATATAGGTTCCAAAGTTTTAAAACTGTTAGAAACTTCCATCATGCAGTTCCAAAAGTCCTTTAAGGAGATCCAACCGAATAGTGGTGCCAGACTAGACAGTTTTTTTCTGTCTGGAGGATGGAGTAATGCAGCGCTACCCCCACCTTGCTGGTTGCTGCACACTGTTGGTCAGCTGGGTGGAAGATGGCTACTTCACTTCCCCCTTTTTTAAGAAAGAGAAATTGGGGTAATTTGACATATTTGCTGGACAAACTGAAAGACTGCACCCATCGCTGGTATTATGGTAACAATAAAATGTCTGTGAAGCAGCAGACTGCCGGCTTTACCTGAGCAGCTAGAGGAAATATCAATTTGTTAGCCTCCCAGCGTTACTCTATAAAGAGTGGAACAGGAAAAAGAATAATCTGCTAACAAGTATTTTTACTTCAAAAATATTACATTTAGTGGGGATTTATTCTATATGTTGGCTTCAGTCTATGTATAAAAACACCATCAATAAATTAATGTTTTATATAACATTATTATAACTCCATTGGTAAGTACACTACATTGTTTTAGCTGCAGTAGGAATACATGTTTCTTTTTTGCTTTAAGTCAAATTAATTAGACCATGTGATAACTGAAAAAAGATATGTGAGAGATGCGTCAGCTGTGGATGACAGCGTAAATGCTTGGGTATCAAGACTGCTTTTATTTACCCATTCATTTCTAATATGCCTTTTGAATAAATACCTACCACTGGAGGTTGTAAATTAGTTCCAAGTCAGGATTCCATTAATCTGCCTACAACAGAAGGTGGTGTGACGCTTTTATTCAATATCAAAACAAAAAGTCAAAAAATATTTGGAAAGGCCTACAAAATTAAGTCTAATCCCTGATACTGTATTTTCTGATTGGTAACAGGAAACATGCCAGCTAAATTAGCATGGTTAAGGCTGATTTGTCAGAAATCTCAGATCTCTTAAAAACCGTACATTCTTTATGTATTTAGCAGCCACCAACCAGCTCAGTCTGTAACCCAATGGAGCTGAAGGTTTATATTTTATACAAAGAATGTGTAGATGAAGGAAAGAGTGTTCTAGCACTGCCAGCAGTCTGATTTAGCTATAGTAAAAACCGTGAGGAGATCAAATATTGACTTTTCCTTTTTAATGCCCAGTGAAAACGAATTATTAGCTCTTATATTAGACCACAGCAGTTCCAATATCTGCAATGTTTCCAAACTTTCATCCTCTCCTGGTTCTGAGTCTGCCCTTGTTGCTTGTCACAGCTTGGACGCACTACTACAGCACCAGGAGACATAAGGGAGGTTCAGTGAAGCAGAAGAAGACCGTGAATGACAACTCATTTTGTGGTGATGAGGTCTCCTGAGAGGCAGGGCCATCAGCTGGAGACAGACAGTGCGCCACAGCTCCTTAATCCGTGTCCTCCACTGCTAAGACTCGGGTTTGCCCCATGAGCATCACTGGAGACATGATTACAACGCCTATTCATCAGGTACCACCAGGACATGACTTCAGCACATTTTAATGTGTTCCTGCAGATACAATTTCTGGTTTCAGGGTGTTGGAAAGTGGATCCATGTCACCTGAACGCCTCATATCGAGAAATCTAAAAGGGCAGTCATACACTTCGATTGATTTGCGTCTTTGTTTATTCATACGAATAAATACATAAATACATGTTCGAAAATAACTTTAAAGTGTAAATAAATATACAAACGACCAAATATGGAAGTCATGAGTGATGCACTCATCTTCCTACGGACCCGCGCCCCTTCATTTACGAATGGAACAAATTTCCAGTGTGTTTAAATGTTTATTTACACTCTTTTAATTTGCATTAGATGAGTTGGTTATATACAAGTCTTTTATTTTGAACTACACACCTTTTGAAATAAAAAATATAGGCAATATAAGTGATCGGAAAAATAGCATGTCAGGAGCAATTCTGTGGTGCGCAGCGAGCCAGTTCATATAGTTGCGCTCACTTCTCCTCACAGTTTTGTGATGGACGCTGTTGCTCCTATTTGCCTTCAGCAGAACAAAGAATGGCTCAGCTGCCTTGGGTCTGAACAGGGTAGGGTTTGGGCGACACCGCATCCCCGGAGAGCCGCGCCGCGCTCCGTCCCCGCGGACAAACGGAGCCCTGAGCCTTAAAACCGACTGGGCTTGTGAGCTTTGGGAATAACTCAGCTGTTTCCTGACCTGGTACGAAGATTTCCAACTTGCTGATTAAACCACAGCTGACATCTTTTAATATCTGACCTTTTTTTTGCGTTTTTTGCCCTTTTGCCAAATGTAATAATTGCCAAAACAAAAAGGCACCGTGCCCCAAAATGTTTCTAAAGGAAACTTTGAGATGAGCACGGCAACCACTAAAATATAGTGAACTGGAAACAATAAAAAATAATTTACCTTGAGTAAGTTACCACTCGGTCCGAAGCATGGCAGTGGTCAATGTTCGGTGCTTTCACGGCGTATTCACAAATTCCAGGAGGGGTAAATCCTGCAATAAGTCCACCAAACGTGTTTTTCTTCAGAAAAATCTCGCCTCACCCTGAGCAAAATAGGTGCGTCGCTTAAGGGATGAAGATGGGAGAAAAACTGTCAGGAGTTCAGGTTGTCCGCTTGATGCGCTCCCAGTGCGTAAAACGGATTCAGTAAATCCACACTGTATTCTCTATCTGTATATTTCCCCACTGCTAAAACATCAAACTTCCCCGTCTGCTCTTCACTTCGGACAGAAATATCGCTGTTTCACTTCAGTTCTTGTTTTATTTGTTATTTTGTTTGTTTGTTTTTTGAAATTCCAGAAATCTTCAGTGCGTATTTGTCTGGAAAAAGTTAGGCGATTTTGCAAATTGGAATTCCTCTCCGCACGCTCCTCCAGGTGATTGTGAGAGCTGCGACGGAGCCGCAGATCAAAGGGATGCTCGCGCCCGTCTCGGGAACCGTCGTCTCCAGCTCGCGGCTCTGGAGAGTCCTTGTCCGTCCGTGTGTCCGCGCGGCAACAGCCAAATTCCTTATTTGGAAGCCCGGGGCTCGCGCTGGTATCAAGAGAGCCAAATTACACCAAATTCACTTCCAGGCAAATCTTTCAAAATAAATCCTTGCTTTAACGAAGCGGTAGTGGGAAACCCTTTGATTAAGCCCTTGGATAGAGTTATTATGTTATGACAGACATTCCCTAATTATGTAGGCTGCACTGTTAGAATACTTCTAGCACGTTTTACAATAACACCAAAGACGATCTGTATGAAATAAAAGGGTAAAAAGCGTAGACGTCTATGAGCAAAAAGCACAGTTGTGTTATTGTTTAAAAATATTATTTATATGTATATACATATCAATGGTGATTGTGTTTATGTGGTAGAGCTTTGCAGACAAATTAAGGAAGAAAGACCTACATTTTCACATTTATATTTAGTTTTTAATGCAATAACATCAATTTCTTTCAGAAATTCCAGTTTCCTCGTGGGAATACTCTTATTTTGAAGCCTAATCGCCCATTTTCCTGCCACATTGTATCTTTACTGTGTTCAAAGCTGAAAAGTATCCTCTCAGTGTAAAAGTCACCCAGCAGCCCCCTCTTCTGGAGTCAAACGGCGTCAATTGAAGTCGTGCCGGGGCTGTGGCACCACCTTTCTCACACAATATCAAAACGTTCATAATAAATGGCGCCTAGACATTTTTTTCTGAGAGCTCGGGGAACACTGGATATAGCAACGCATCATTTTCTGGGAGGAACATCATCTAATAGTTTCATCAACTTGACTAACTAAATTTACTCTATCATTTAGAGTGGATCATGATGTGTGCACAACAGCTTCATGTCCTTTGGGCTCATGTCCAGATTATCCACAGAATGATTTAGAACAGAGAGTAATGTTGCAGTAGCAAAATGAATGGAGCAAATATATAAGAACAAGATCACACATTGTAAATAACAGATTTTAAAAATGTGAATACTGCAATCATTGTAAAGGCTAGGTGACATACCGTATATATATTGGCAGAGACAGCTTTGTATAAATAACAAATGGACTTTTTAACAAATGTTTGGTCTGATTAGGCAAGACATTATGACCAGTGTCAGGTGAAGTGAATAACAGTGGTTATCTCTTCGTCATGACACCTGTTGGTGGGTAGGATATTTTAGCCACTAAGAGAACACCTTGTTCTTTGTTAAAAGCAGTATTAATGGGCAGCAGAAGGATTTGAGTGTCTGAGTTTATGATGGGTAGACAGCTCAGTCAGAGCAGCTCCAAAACACAGCACTTATCTGTCAGTGCTAACAACTGCTAAGAAAGTGCTGCTTCTGATAAAAAAAAAAAAAATGTCAACATTCTCAGTGCATTGTGGTTTGTCGTGTAAGGCCTGCATAGCTGCAAAACAGTTAAGGCATCAATAAGGTAAAATTAGAAAGTAAGTGATAAGCAACATCTCTAAAACTGTAGGACAGTAATTCGGCACTATACAACAGTAGCTTTTAGTATTATTTTCTGAGATTTTCCAAAGGGCTTTTAACATCAAACAAGCCACTTACAGTATATCCCCAAAGGCCAGAGGAGGTATGGTTTCACACATTGTTTGACAGGGTTACTTTGATGAGGATAAATGGCTGGTACATCACAGTTCAGCCACGTTTTTGATAAAAAAAACAACAAAAAAAACATTTAAGGTAGGTGGTGACTGCTGTAGGGTCATGGGCTGGGGAAAATTTATTTGTAATTTGTATTAATTAATATTTATCAAGAATCTCTATCTACGTGAATATTTATTAAATCAACAGCACTGATACAACTCGCTTTTCCGATTCAATAATCTTCACCTAATCAAACTTGAAAAGTTCTACTCAAAAGGGGAAATATTATCTAACTAAACACAATAAAACAGCCTTGAGTGTGGATGAAATCAAACCATCAGTTATGACAGTTATGCCAAAATACAAGAGGAATATTATGCTAAGCTAAGCTTTGAGTGTAACTTCCCCCACCAGGCGTCAAGGGTCGTAAAACGTCCCCCAACGCTGCAAGCTCAGCTCACACAAAGAGTTATAAAACTTTTGGCGGCAAACAATAAAACATGAAGTTGAAGACAAAGAAAATGGTTGATTTTCACCATAAGGTTATTATAGCAGCTCAACTTTACAGCGCACCTGTGCTCAGGGTTCACACAGTAATACACAACTTGCGAAGCTTGGCGGCTTGAGAGTCCAGCGATCATCAAAATTCAATAACACTTGGCATGCAAATACACTTCGAACACATTAGACTATAAGTGGCGATTCCAAGTTGGCCTAAAATCCCACTCTATCCTGCCCAAGCTATTTCTAAAAAAGAAAAACAAAAGAAAACGGGATTACTTGGCTGTTGTCTCCTCTGAGCAGAGGGTGAGAAGGAGGGGAAAAAGTTTCCACGCGTCCGTGGATAACTCATGAGAGCGGTCAGTTTCGTCCTCTGGCCTCCTTGGTGAAAAGGAACAATATGACGGACCATCAACAGTCGACTGGAACAAAAACAGGGGTGGCAATTTTGTCTCCTTGAACCCTCCGTGGGGTTTTTCTTCTGTTACGTGTTAAACTCACGTCTTCGATCGGTAAAGTGAAATTTCTGGCCTTCCTATTCCAGAAACTTCTTTCATGAATTTCTTCTCGTTGACCAACTTGGGAGAATGAATGAAAGTCCACGTGGGATTTCTTCTCTAGAGTGCTACGCCCAGATGCTGGTCCAGTATCCAACTTGGAAGCAAAGCTGAAAGGTCTCAGAGTATGTTATATAGCCCACTGTGACATCAGAGCTGCAATGCCCCCGTCCTATCGGCCGCGGCGCCTGCTGGGATTTGTAGTAGTAGACTATCCTGGGGTACAAAGTTGCCGATGACGCTGAACAGCATAGTGGCGTCCAGCAGCGTACAAATGGTCCAATATTCAGCAAACAAATGGTCCAACATTCAGCAAACAAATGGCCCAACAGGCATGACAGCAGAAAATGTTTAAGATGCTTCACCAACAACATCCTCATCCAGGGCCATCTGTCCTCTAGTGTTTTAACCTCAAACTTGGTACACTATCAAGGCAGGGATCCTGCAGTAGTGGCCTGTCACTGCATGTTGATGGTGAAGCTTCAGATATCTCTCCCTCCCTGTCATTTAAAATTAGCAGGAAGAGAATTCTGTGACAATAAGGAAATTTCATGCTTTTGTCCGATTTGTTTACTATATTGGACATTTTGGGCAAATCAACAGAAACTGATGACCTTGTAGGTCAAAACTGCTTAAAGTGTATCATAAAGGCCTGGCCAGATGTTTTCATACATAGGCAAAATGATCATATAGTTTTAGCGATTTTAATTTAATTCTTTGAAATAAAAAGGGTTCATTGACTACCATGGTTTTACAACAAACACGTTCATTTATGTTCCTCAAACAAAAATCCAGCAAACAAATGTACAGTTATTATGGATTTTCTGTTATCTCACAACCACATATTTCAATGTATTGTACTGGGTTTGCATATGATAGAACAACACAAAGCAGTGTAAAGGGGAATAAAAAAGGTTTGTCATTGTCTAAATGTTTTACAAAAAAAACTAAAAAGCATTGTATGCATTTGTATTCAGCCCCCTCAGACAATACTTTCAAGAATAAGTGTCCCCTACAGTTACAATTCAGTTGCAGTCTTTTGGAGATAGTTACAAACAACTCCACCTTGTCGGATCTGTCATGGTTTGTGAGATATAGGACCCCAGAATGCAAACGAGCAGGCAGCGTGATGGTAAGTGAAAAAAGGTTTAATAACAAAAACTCACGCTCAGCAGGAGGCAGGAACAAAACAAATGGGCAGGCAAGACAGGCATGGCATGATCAAAAAGACAAGACTTGGTTTGCGAACAAGACATGAGCGTGAGAAATGAGAACAAGACATGAACATGAGAATGAGAAATGTTTCCACGACAACTAACTGAACAGGTGTGTATAAATGGAGCATGGTACAGGTGGAAAACAAAACTGATTAACATGGTGCAGGTGAACCGAATAAACTTAATTGACAGACAGAACAAAATGTGGCTGCGGCAAAAACAGNGAACAAGAAGACAAAACTAAAGCATGACCAGGAAAATAACAGAAGCATGATTCAAAATCTAAGAAGAATAATAACAAAAGAACGAGTCAAAACCTTAACTGTGAAAAACATAAGAAACAACCAGAAACCAAAAACCAAACAACCCCAAATCATAACAGGATCATCAGTATCCATATATACAAGTTATTAAGATGTGTCAGTACTTTGCCAAGGTTTGGCCACAAGGAAACCTCCAAGTCTGAGTTTTTGAATAAATGATCTCTGGGTGCTGAAAGTACACAGTGAAGTGTTATGTCACTATGGACTGAAAAGGTGCCAAACAAGAACAATGCATCTGCTCCAAACTTAACTCTTTAAAGCTCAACTGAAATTTGCCCACATGGACAAGCCAAAAGCCATTTGAAGAAACTTGTATTAGTTAGATAAATAATCAAGATGGATCACTCACTTCAAAACTGTTCAGCATTACCTTATATCCCCAGCTAGGCAGATGAATCTTAGAGAAAACCTTCCAACACAATAAAACTTACTTTAAAATGGATAAAGTGTGTTAATGTTTAGCTTCTGAAATAGCCTTCCAAAAACTATGACTGTGTGTGTGTGTTCTAGCATTTGTTACCATGTAAAAGACCCATTTTTATGACATTGGGAGGACCAGCTGCACCTTATAGGGTCCAAAGGCTGGGCCCCATAAGAAGACGTGCTGTTTTTGGGTCAGGGGTTAGGGTTAGGACTAAGGTGTGAGTTAAGTTTAGGCAAGGTTTATGGTTAAGGTTAGGTATGTACTGGTAATCGGTAGGTTTAGGGCTAGGGCCAAGGTTAGGGCATAGAAATGAATGGAAAACAAATGGAAGTCAATGCAGTCAATGTAAAGATAGAAAGACATAATGGGTGTGTTTTTTATGTCTGTATGTGTGTTAAATAATGGCATTTAATGAAATGTTTCTTTATGATTCCAACTTGCACAAATTATTAATTCTTTGTGCCACTTTTTGAAAACATTTAGGAGCAAAAACAGAATTCCCCTGCTATTTTCACTGGATCTTAGCCTAAGGTTCTGATCCTGGTTTATGGGTAAGCTCCAAAAGCCCTTGGTCCTTCCTTTTCAGCTCCTTGACTGTACAAAATCGATAACAGTGTGCTTCAGAGTGAGATTGGGTTTGGGCTTTCTAGTTGTTAGAGGTGTCATGGAAATTACCTGAGTAGATAAAGTAGACTCTTTGATGCACAGCATATTCACACCACTTCTAATACACCAAATGGGTCAAAAATGGCCGACATTCAAAAGTGACTAATGCACAACATTGGCCACTTTTGACCAATGCGGTGCATCAAAAGGTTACGATACACTCTATCTATTAGATATACATCCTATCAACCTGTGGCCTCTTTTTACTGCTGCCTAACTCGGGACAAACTACCCAGTCAGATTTAAAGCCTTTGACCCCTGGAAACAAAAAAGTTTTGAAAATTTTGGACTGAAAGCCAGTGAATTTGCACCGAAAGAAATCCTGCACACGGTATGAAAAATTTACAGCTAGAAGTCCTTTAATACACTTTAGTAGCATCTTCTTTTAAATATGTATGCTACCGGTCAAAAACTTGAACACACCGCCGCATTCAATGTTTTTTTTTTTTTTTTTTTAATTCCTACTTCTGGGAATTCCTTCAAGTCTGTTGAAAAAAACATTTACCTGATGAAGCTCATCAAGAGAATCCAAAGAGTGTTCAAAGCAGGGTTCAAAGCAAAGAGGCGCTAATTTGAAGAATCTACAATATAAAAGTTGTTAGTTATTAAAGATGAGTTATTTCATAATTTTCTGTTTACTACATAATTCAATATAGTTTTGCTTCATAGTTTTGATGTCTTCACTATGTATCTACAGTGTAGAAAGTAATAAAAATAAGGAAAAGCCATTGAATGACAAAGGTGTCTCCAAACCTTTGACGGGTAGTGTATATAAATGTCAGTTTTGGATCTCTTGGAATGTGGACAGATTTCAGTGTAGACTCCCAGTCCACCTATCTCATGCAAACAGAGGGTCAGTGTAGCGGCACTCTGACCCTGAATCCTCATGAACAACCTAATGATATTGTTGTCTCAATCTGTCCTCACAGTCTCATGCTTTCACTTTAAGATGCACATATTGTGTCATCAAGCACAATCCCTCACACAGCCAGTCACACATATACTCATGAAGACAGCATTGCTAGAGGGCACGTGTACACAGCTGGAAAAACCCCTTTGATTTTAAACTTAGAAAGATCTGACAAGCTTCTGGATGCAAGACAACAAACAAATGCATCCTTTCTTCATCACTGTCATTGTCTTGACTTCAGTCAAGGATACACTGGCATGTACAAGAGCACATAAGGATGCAGAAAGCATCTTTGGACCACTTAGCAAACAGTGTTGTCAGATTTACGTATGAGCGAGCTGTTTCACATGAATAATTCATGTTGGGCATCAGAATGAAGCATTGAAATTTCCAAGACTTTTCTTTATTACTGTGATGTTCCATGTGGTTATCAAATATATTTTAGATTTTTTAGCTTTATGCTACAGGGCAGTACCCTTATGTGTACACATGCTATCCTCTTTCACTGTCGCAGCCAAAAAGGATTTCAATTCCTCATACAGTCAAAGTGTTGTGCAGCCATGGCAAGAAATGCATTTGTATGTGACTGAGTGCATTTTTGGAGGTTATTTATGTTGGAATTATGTATAACTAACGCATTAGAGGAAAAAATGGATGTAAAATAAGAATGACAGGAAAGCTAAAGTGAGCAGTTGAGATAATATAGGATAAAAAACAGATGACCCATTAACTAATACCTTAGAGTGACATAAAGGAGGAAGTAACAGCTATGTTTTCTGGAATTAATTATGTTTGGTATGAATGAATGTTGCTATTCAACATGATGTAAAGCAGAATAAAAGCAGTGGAGTAAACATTTCCCATCATCCTACTTTTCAGCTTTAATGAAGATGTAATTTGGGGCACATTGCCTTAATTGCAAACATCCTTCATGTTGTGACATAATTTCAGGACTTCACAGCAGCAATGTTTTATTTTGCATCCATGCATATGTTAAGTATTTCTCTCTGTAGTTACAGTAGGAGTCATGTTTATTGCTGGTAGGTTCACTATAAGTCTATATTCTTACGGAGACTTTTTTTAAATCAACATCTATTTTTTAAAGGAATGTACACAGCAAAAGTGCAATCAGTTTTCTACAACCTTACTTCTGGCATTCAGCAGAGTGCTGTCTGAGTATTTTCATCAGCAGCCAGTGGTGACAGTGCATAGCAGAAGCCTATGCAGATCATTTTCTTTAGCTGTTTAAATGGGGGTGAGTAAGGCTATCATACCTTCTAGGACTACCCACTAATTTGCGACTAGCTAAATTCTAACTGGTGAAATGGTGTTCCCAGAATCCCTATCTTTATGTGGTAAAGGGGTTTAAATAGCCATTTTGTTAAGGCTTTGGCCCATGGTAGGGTTTCCTATAGCAAATTGGCCTTTGGAACGGGAATCAGAATGTGTAATTCAAGGAGCTCAATGATAGAATATAGCATACATATGTAAACCTTGCTTAGGATTAGGACTCCAGAGCACCCTCCTGGAGCCATGCCTGGTTATCGGAGCTTGTCAGGAAGTGCCAAAAAAGTAACAGAGAGCCCCTTCCACATGGACCCACCATCTACACGGGAGGGACATCAAGATCAGTGGCAGTGTGAGCCATGCGTCACGAAAGGTGAAGACCAGGACTGGGCAATTCCAAGCATCACTATCTGACTGTAGGGATGTGGAATGTGACTTTACTGATGCAAAAGGCTAGTGTGGGAGGTTGAACGATATGAGATAGATATATTAAGATTTACCTCCACACCCATCTTGGGTTCTGGAACCCAAGTTTTAGAGAGGGTCTGAACTCTTTGACCCCAAAGTTGCCCAGGGAGTGAGGCACCAGGCGAGTTTCCAGACATTCACAAGGACCCTTGCTGAGCGCCATGATGTTGGAGTTCTTCCCATTAAGTCAGAGGATCGCCTCTTTGCATCTTCGAGTTGCTAGAGGGAAGGTTTTGACTGTCATTTGTGTGTATGAAGCAAAACAACAGTTCAATTTACCTGGCCTTCTTGGGAGTCTCGCTGTTATGGAAGGGTTGCCTCTAGTGCTTTCAGCTTTCAGGATTCAGTAGTGCTTCTAGCAGGGTTTCATGCTCATGTGGGAATTCATGATGTCACCTGGAGAGGATTGACTGGGACAAGGGGACTCCATGATCTGAACTCTAGCACTGTTTTGTTGATAGACTTCTGTGCTAGGTATGAAATGTCCACACCATGTTTGTGTGCATAAGGGAATGTTTGTTTCATGTTTCAAGTAAGGTTGGGAACATGGAATCATGGTGTATGTTCCTGGCCTCCACTGCAGATGTGGCTTTCAGGAGCTGTGGCCTGAAAATCATTGGTACCTGTCGCACATATTGTGCAGAGTAGAGCCACTGCTCCTCCACACTGAAATGAGTTAGCTGCAGTAGTTCAGGTATCTGAACAGGATGCCTCATTCACACATGCATTTGGAAGTTTCCCAGGCATCTCACTGGGAGGAGACCTTGGACAGAGCCAGAACCCGGTAAAGAGACTTCATGCCCAATCTTTTCTTGGAACAATTTTGGCAAGTAGAAAATTAATCAGGGAATTAGCCAGGAGACCAAACAGGAAACCCAACAGGAAATGTGTTTATTTGACTTTTTTTAACTCCTCCTAGGGATTTTGACATGTTGGTTTCAAAATTGTTTCATACTTCTCCAAGGGAATTGGACATGAAAGGTTGTTACATTTTCGAGTTTTTGTTCATGGGGTGGGCATGACTACAACCTAAAATTTGTGTTCTTACCATGAAACAGAAAATTCTTATAACTCATCAAGGAAATGTCACAGGCACACAAAAAACTCTAAGATTGATTGCAGCCCATTCCTAATCAATCCAGGGTCAAATTGTGTGTTAGTAAATGCCCCAATCCTTTAAAATAGGAAATCATATTTTTTACTTGTGCAAGTTCCTCTCTGAAACTCTTGACTTTATCCATTTTAAACTATGCCAAATGAGAAACAATAAGTGGGTCTTGCTTGGTATCCAATACTGTGACTTTTCAATATACAATGTGGCTGTGGCTTCATGGTGAATTTCCATGTCACTGCAATGCAGTACGTTTGACTATAGTTTCCATATACATGATCCATGCACCAAATTAAACAAAGTTGACATTAGTCTAGTCCTAAACTTATAAATAAAAATGTTATGTGGGCATGGCAAAAATGACCACAGCACCTCCCAGAATATTTCAAATGATCATGTCTGCCCCTTTGTTTAACTCAGAGTAATAAAACTGAGTACACATATAAAACCCATTACGATCTACAGAAAAGCCTCTTGTAACTGTGACCAAGTAGTGTCAAGAAAAGAAAGAACAGAATCCAAATAAATGGATTAAATAAAGTTTACTAATAATTAAGATTTCAGCAACACAACCTAGACTTACGGGGCTAAGACCCAACTCCCCCACACAGGTTGGAAACAAGGGGGTGAGCAGTGTAAGAAAATAAACCAAAAACTTAGGAATTCAATCATTTTAATAGGGTCAGGTATTAATAACATAAAAACTAAATTATTTTTCAAAAATGGTCCAGCCAAGCCAAAATACTAAAAAGGTGTCACAATAATAAAAGTCTTTAAGGAAAGAAAACTGACTTAGCCACTGGGGGCATAGTCTTCTGTTTGTCTCCTGGGATCTGCTCGATTCTAGGCGGTACTCACAGCGTTCCTCACAGTGGTCGGCCCCTCAGTGGCGTCTCCTCTGCCGGCTCGATCCCCACAACGATGCTCACCGCGCTGCTTCCCCAGATCACCTCTGCACAGATTGTAGGTGAAAGCAATCCTCTTAATAGCTGCAGCACAGAGATGATCAGCATGCAGACAGAGATAGTGCAGACAAACAGTCCAGAATTATAACACATATATTAGAATGTTCCAGTCAAACCCAAATAAGAGTTTGTGGCAAGACTTGAAAATTGCTGTTCACTGATGTTCTTCATCCAATCTTAAAGAACACGAGTTTTTTTGGTAAAAGAAATGGGCAAAAACTCTGGCTCTGAATGTCCAGCACTGTTAGACATATCTCTAAAGTTCTAGAACAGATATATATATATATACACACACACAGGGGTTGGACAATGAAACTGAAACACCTGTCATTTTAGTGTGGGAGGTTTCATGGCTAAATTGGACCAGCCTGGTAGCCAGTCTTCATTGATTGCACATTGCACCAGTAAGAGCAG
>JAHUTJ010001789.1:0-16498 GCA_036250325.1 Characodon lateralis
GCATCCTATACTGCTCTATATTTACTCTCACTCACTTAAAACTGTGCACATATATTTATATTATATTGTAGATATGTTTATACTGTTTAATTTGTATTGTATTGCACCGACTATGCCAAAACAAATTTCTTGTATGTCCAAAAACGTACTTGGCAATAAAGCTTTTCTGATTCTGATTCTGATAAAGCTTTTCGTATTCGGTTTTGAAATGATAAGAGAGTTAACAGCAATTTTCCTCCTATCTGTGAGTCTTCAATGGGTGAAGGTAAAGCCAAGTTTAATCACTGTAATTATTTGTTGCAAAGTTTTTGAAAAACCCAACTTTTGGAGATAAAGCTGAGGCTAACTGGTTAACCTGAAATCCTAAATCTATTATTGTCTGTAAGCCTGTTGCCTTAAAATTGTCACTTTATTGTTGTGTAGAATGTTTTTTCCTTCCAGTTCGTAAAAGAGTTGTCACACAACTGGTGCTGCCAATTCTAGAACATGCAGATGTTATTTATGGCAAAGCCATAGAAACTAATCTTTATCCCCTCAATGCTTTACATAATAGTCTCCGTAGATTTATTTTTTAAGGTGTCCATCTAGGACTCATCACTGCCTTATGTACAAGTTCTTAAACTGGATAGCTCTCAAGGCCAGAAGAAAACATCATTGGTTATTTACTTTTTAATGTATCTAATTAAAATTTCCTCTGAATTTCAAACAATTTAGTCCACAATATAGCCTGAGAAATACTGATCAGTTATCTTTTTGTTTCCTACACGAAGAATTTAGGAAAGAAATTGAGCCTTGTGCCTTTTAGTTTATTAAGGCTACACCAACTTGGAATAACTTGCCTCCCTCACTTAGAAGTATTACTTTTTATATTTCCATATTGTCCTTACCTACTTATTGTAAAACATCTTCCTCTTGCTTTCAATAAGAAAAAAAAAATATTCTGGACTTAATCCTTACAGGGATATGTATCATTATGTATTGTCTTATTTTGTGTCTAGAAGTACCATGCAGTTGATATGTGGTTTTGGGAGTGTGAGTGTACTTGAGCATGGTGTGGGTGTTTCTGTTTTAAAATGTATGATTTGTATTACTGTTGTTTATATCCAAGGGGTTGCCCTTGAAATAAATAATTATCAGTAATGCTAACTGTGCCTTTTATGCCTTCCCATACTTAATATGTGCAGTCCAAGATGTTAATGAGACCGATCACTACCTGTATAATGTCGTAATAGATAGGATTAGATAAAGTCAGAGACCAGGCCAAAGGGGCATCGTTTCATTCCTACAAATATTTCTGTTTGGCCATGATAAAACTGCTCTCTTTTAATCATCTGGTTTCATAACAATTTGAGCGGTATCCATCAGCAAGATTATAATGGCCTTGGATGGTTCTATTCTAATTTAACTTTATTTAGATGCATTTTTCTAATGCAGTTAGTCCTTATTATTTTTAAGAAAATTAAATCTCAACCCTAGATATCACTTTCAGAATCTGGTTCAATTACAGCTGACTGTAACTGAGTCCTGTGTGGGGGAAAATCCACTCCACACTAGTTCACAAGTCTTAATTAAATTGATAAACACAAAAATGAAGGGCATATATCTTATTATGGGCTGCACGGTGGCGCAGTTGGTAGCACTGTTGCCTTCCAGCAAGAAGGTCCTGGGTTCACCTCCTGGGGGGTCTTTCTGCCTGGAGTTTGCATGTACCCCACCTCTTGCCCTTGGACTGCTGGAGATAGGCACCAGCTCCCCCATGACCTACTAAGGAATAAGCTGTATAGAAGATGAATGAATGAATATCTTATAATCTTAACTTGTCTTATCCAGTTTTATAAAAACACCATACAACTCTTAACTATAAAAAGCCTGTCCAGTAATTCTGTTAAAGCATGTGCTTTATCCTGTGTTCAATTTGAGTCTAATTTGATCATTCTGAACCTGACTGGAAAAAGTCCAAACCTCTGTTAATCAAAATTATGTTTTGGGGGGAAAAATTGTCCTTGTCTGGGACTTCTTTTGTTTTACCATAAAGAACCGACCTAATGTTATTATGGTGCTGTTGAGGATCAGACCTGCTTTTGTAGTCTCTAATTGTTATTGTGACAGCCCTCAGTTGGCATTAAGTGAATCCTTTATTTAATAAATAATGCTGGGCATCAGTCAGTTTATAATGTTTTTACCGTTCAAGTAGGCAGTCCATGGGCTGGCCAGGACTGCATCCCCTGTGGTGCAGTGTTGAGGTCACACCCACCATTTTGGTCAGGTAATGACTGTAACTGCACAGCTCAGCATTCATCTTAGCAACAGACGTCACAGCTCAACAGGTGTTGCAGCTCCGACATCACTGGAGTTTATAAAAAGCAGAGGAAACAAACATTTTACTGCCATTTCCAGTCGTAGCTCACAAGACTACATTTGGAGGCAACTCTGAAGAGAAATAGAAGCTCGTGGGCAGGTTTACTTTTCCTCCACACGGTCATTCCCAGAAGACCTTGAAAGCTGGAAATCTGTCTGATACAAGAAGATCAGAAGATCCATATCCTGCTCGAAGATCGTCAGACGTAACCAAGGGGCAGGTGAAACCCACAGAGGTTTTGCTTCGAAGGAGATGAGTTTCCTCCTTGTTTTTCAGATGACTGCAATTTCAACCTGAAAATACTCACAATAAGAAACACAAAGATGGTGATTAGAGAAGTTTATTGATAAAAGTTTATGTCTTTGGCGCTCGGACCACGGAGGAAGACATGAATGCTGAGAATGACCTGAGCTTAAATGAACGTCTTAGGCTTAGAATTAGATGAGTCTTCCCCATTGGGATCTGATACTAGTGGTGGAGTGAAGGTCTAAGAAGGTGAGGGAGCTGGGAGGAGTATGGAAAGGAGATGGTGTAGGTGGGGCGGAGGGTCGACGCTCAGCTGAAGATTGGGGAATCCGTGACTGAAGGTCCTTAAAAGCGAAGCCTCGGAGGATGATTGAGTGAAGACACATGCGGTTCTGACGCTGATTGGACGGAGTAGAGATGCACGGTGGAGTGATGGGATGGCCAGGTCGTGGAGGTGAGTCTTTCAGTTTGAATTTTTGTCAAAACTCAATTTCAACCTGAAAATACTCACAATAAGAAACACACAGATGGCAATTAGAGAGGTTTATTGACAAAAGTTTATATCTTTGGCGCTCGGACCCCAGAGGAAGACATGAATGCTGAGAATGACATGAGCTTGAATGCACATCTGGGATTAGAATTAGAGATGTTTTACCCCCAAAAATGGCTGAAATAGAGACAGTATGGGAGTTAGTATGAATGAAGTTGGTCTGACTAGCGGAGCGTAGAGAAGAGATGATCTGTGCCTGAAAGGATAGCAATGAATATTAGTGAGCCTGGCAAGGCGTCAGAGGGCAATACAAAGGTTTACAAGTTACAATATTATAAGCTAAGTAAAGTCACAGACAGTTGAAATATTATGCATTGCATTCATTTTATCTAATGGTACAGGGAAAATATAGAAGGCAATGGTTACAAGTTTAATAAATATACATGGTAAAACAGGGTAAAAGCACTGAAGGGAAAGATTGTCAAGGATAAAACGAGTTGTAATAATTTAAGGTAAATAATTCATATATGGTAAATTAATAAGGTAAAAAGGTTAAAAGCAGCATATTGTTAGAGTTACTAAAGGTATTTACATTCTCTATATTTTTTAGCTCTTATGAAGTGTTCACATGCAAGGCTTTGTCAATAAAAGAATTGTGAATCACGTGTGCTTGACACTCTGGTTCCCCTATTTTTTTTTTTTTCTCTTCAGACCCACAACTCAACCCAGTGAAAAGAAGAAATCGATGCCAAAGTAATTTTGTTCTTTTTATATTAAATTGGATAGGTGTATTTAGAGGTCTGGGTAGGGTAAAGCATAGTTAAGGTAAATTAAGATCACCATTAGTTAATCCAACTTGTTGCATGAAATACTGGTTGAAGTGTTTCAAGCTGAACTGTTTTGAATACCGTGGAACTGCAACGAGCAGTTGTGCTCAAGTTAGGGTGCATTCATCCTGCTGATTGCCAATCGACCAGGACGTTTTTTATTTGAAACAGACTGCTGTCTAGACCTCGCGGCTTGGCCACTCCATTGTTCGTTTTATCATTTTATTACCCTTCGGGTTTCACCGCCAAGCTCCCACCTCAAGAGTTTTACAACCCTTTGTTCGAGGCTTGGGGCTATCAGCTGTTAGGGGCTAAGGGGCCAGCGCATGTAATTTATCTTATTTTATAATAATTATAATAATTTCTGATTATTAATAATAAAAATTATAATTTGGGATTTTTAATTATGAACAATAACTGCCGATATCTAAATGCACTTGTGACAAGTAAGTGCTCTTACCTGTTGAGCCTTGATCCGTTTAGCAACAGCAAATAACCTTTTCTTTGGCAATCTGTTCACATCAGATGTACAGCATGGCTATAGCATGTCTGCTTCAACCATCTCCTTTGTCTGGAAGTTATTCAGATTCCTGACATAATTTCTCTTGTGAATTCAGAGGTTTCTTGGTAGAAGCATTTTGCTGAATAGTACTTTAATCACAACTGGCTGTGCTTGGTGGGACCAGCCCATCTGTCCCTTGTCAGTTTTCCAGCTCTGATCCTCTTCACTGCATGAAAATAGTGCAGACTAACGGCTGCTGCCGTAGTATTGCGTAGTATTGCTGCCACAACCAGCAAGGCACAACTTTTCTGATTCGCAACTTGGCTTCTACCTGAACCGTTTATTATTGACGCTAACACAATGAATGACCAGAGACTTCCAGTTTGACGGCATTTCCAGGTGACTTTGGACTTGCAAAATTTATTTCAATTCAATTCAGAGATACTTTATTGATCCCCGAGGGGAAATCAGAATTCCAGTACAACCCATCCAAACAGACATCATGACACAAGACAAGGGGGAACGGGTCACCGAGGCTTTGCTGCCCATTCACAGGCGCTGCCCTTGCTAGATGAGAAAAGAGGCCACATTAGGTAAGTAGAGGGAAAAAAATCATATTTCACACTTTATCCTTAGCAGGATACAGTTTGAGATTGCAAAAAACCTCAGCACAAAGAAGCAACACGTATCCAAAACAACATCATGCCGGGATTGGTCAAGGCAGTGTGAAGGGGTGCATATGTTTATCTTGAGCATGTGTGTGTGTGCAAGTGAGTGTGTGCAAGTAAGTCCATGAAGCACTGTCACAGAGACCATTGTCCTTGATGGTACGTTGGAATGTTCATCAACTGGCCATTCTGAGCAGCTCCACAGATGTCCTCAGGGAAGGGAGGGGGCGGAGGGAGCAGAGCTTCGTGTTTACATAACTTCCAGGAGAAGCTGAAGATAGCCAGCCATCAAGGCCGTGCAGGGAAGCCAGATTCAGAAAAACAACAATTATTTGGGTTAGGTTGACTCTTAATTTTCCATCAGCCTTGAGAGTCTCGCTGGTGCTTCTCAATGGCGAATCCAAACAGCCAAATTCCTGGACTTACACCAGATCCGAGCTAACAACTTTCTCCAAGATTTATCCCATTTCACCTCTTAGTCCAGGAACCGCAACCTGCCTGCGATCCTGTGTAAGGATCACATCCAGTCTGCGATTCAGCTCACGTAACATCTCAGTCTGAGTGTTGATCGCTCTGTAGATCCCATCATACATGCCAGACAGCCTTACAAATGCCAGAACAGCTGCTGATGTTTTCCGAATTTCTCGATATGCCAGGTAACCGCCGACTCCAAAAAGTAGAAATCCTGATATCAAATTTCCAATTATATACGCATCTTCGACATCCTCAACTGACATTATCGACAAACACACAATCCTCCACTTCTGTTAGGAGTCCATTGTGTATCCGGAGAGAAACGTCCCGTCTGGACAAGAGGGTTCCCCTTCACCCTGTCAATTGCATTGAGAGACCAGCTTACCAAATCCATAACTCAGAATTTTGGAAGATATGCAAAAAGAGGCTCCAAAAAGAAGACAAGACACAGAGCTGAAGCAGAGCAGATATGGGAGGGTGCGGGAGACAAAGCGTCCTCCTCCACCGAGAGCAGAAAGAAAGAAAGATAGAAAAATGCCTATTCGGTGTTACAATTGTCTTTTATCACATCTTTAATCCTAATATCATGTCAATTACTGCCCAATTCTTTCAATTATTCTTCTTATTCCTTCAATCTGCATTTGTGGGGTAAAGCGTGTCACAGGCATTTTTAACACAAACAGTTCAAAGAACACCAAAATTAAAGCAATGACTTTCCTGGATCCTATTATTTTTAGCCTAATTTTATCTTTGCTCAGACACATAACCCTTACATGAAGAATGTCTTCTTGTGAGCAGAATCAACATCGTCCTGGTCTGGAACGGTAGCTCTAACGTGCACAAAAAAGCATACATCTTCTCCGTCTACAGAGCTTCAAAGTAAGATTACAATCTGCAAAAACCAGTTCTTCAGCCAAGAATGTATGAAAAAGAGCTGCATGGTAATGCATACAGCTAGATCCTAAAGCTTTGTTAAGTTTCTCCTTCTCATGTAAAAAGAGGAAAAGATCACTTGCTGGCAAGTTAATAAATCCACTCATGGTAAGATGCTCCAATGTGCCTAGCCAGAAACAAGAGTGACGTAGCTCTGTGTGTGAAGTCCTTATATAACCTCGGCCTGTGATGTCTGCAGAGTCCCGGAACTGCAATGAATGCTGGAATGTGTAGTCTGATCACACTTCTTTTCAGTAATGGTGGCCCAAAACTTGAATAGAAATAAGACTGAGGTGATAGTTTTTGGGTAAACTCACTTGTTATCAAAGTGTAGCAGTGCAACTGGCCCTTTAAATTATTTTAGTTTTACTGCTGTCCAGATTCTAGGGGTATTTTCTTTTTGATTTTTGTTTTAAATTTGATCAACAGGTCAGTGTAATAGTCCAGTCTAGCTTCTACCATCTGAGGTTGATCACTAAAATACAACTCTATGTACCTCACAGTGCCCTTGAACTGGTGATACCTGTTTTTATTACATCTAGACTGGACTACTGCAACTCTCTCTATACTGGGATACAACTATACAACTCTCTTCTTTGTTGCCTGCAGCTGGTCCAAAACGCTGGTGCCCACCTCCTCACTGGTAAAAAACTGTCACATGACCACATTACTCCCATATTCCTCCCATTAGTCCTCCCTCCACTGGCTGCCTGTACGTTTTAGGATTGTTAGAAGCTTTTACTTTTGTTTTTTAAATGTTTAAAAGGTCAGACACCTCCTCACTTATCAGAGCTCCTCCACCAGCACTTTACCAGCAGAATTCTGAGGTCAGGTAACCTGCGGCTTTTTGATGTTCCTAGGACTCACCTTGTGAGCCAAGGAGACAGGGATTTCTGTGTTGCGGCTACCGAACTGGAATGATCTCACCACTCACTGTAAGGATGGCCCTTTGAATGATTTTAAATCTCTTTTAAGGACTCATCTTTTTAACTTGGCTTTTAATTCCAGTTGAGTGGAAGGATGGTTTTAATAATAGCTTTTCATTTTCTTATTTCTGTTTTTTGTTTGTTTTAACAGCTCTTACTCTATTAGTTTTACTTTAGATGTTGCGTTTCATTGGTTATTTTATATTTTGTTTATTTTATTTATGGACCTATACAACTCTTTGGTCACTTTGAATGTGTAGAGTGTAGAGTGTAGAGTATAATAAGTTTAATTGACTAATTGGGTAAAGTAAATGATTGGAAATTGTGAAACTGTATTTTGTGACCAATAGCGCACACAGCCATTTTAGTCTTTACTTTTGTGAGGCTTCTGTGTAGCATCCATCACATTAAAGTGTATGACTTTATTCTCCAATATAAAGAGTCAATAAATTCTATTTCAAATTACTTCTAAAGACAGGTATTTTAAAGTTGATTTATTTTTTTTTTTTGTTATTTACATACCAGAGGGCATACATGTGCTGCTATTCAAGCAGCACACAACAACAACAACACACCACTTCAACTATTATGTTTGTGTCTTTACATTTTTAATTTCAGGTCTCAGTGTTTGTTCCCACCCAGTCCTCCTTCTGCTGTTGTCTACATCAGACTGTGCTGCCTGCCTAGTAAAAGAGTTTTTTTTTTTTTTTTTTTTACTAATGTCAATTTACAGCCTAGCAAGAGCTCCCTCTAATCTTTTCCCACTCATTACACACAATTTCCAGCGCGTTCAGCTAGGATGCCGATTGGTTCCTTGCTGTGTGTGCAGCGAGGGGTGCTGTGATTGTTTTTATTATTTATTTGTTTATTTATTTACCTCAATTCTTTTTTCCCCCTCCCCACTTTCCAGCTTTTCAGTTTCTTCACCACTTATATTTCAGTCCCACAGTCCCTAGTCTACATTTTCTATGAATAATCAAAATATGTGGCTCTGCTCTCCTGCATCCATTTATCCAGAGTAAAGCTTCTGTGTTCTGAAGGACATTTCTCATATAAAGGGGACTTTTATAACATCAAACTATAATTTAAGCATTGATATTTATGAACTGCATGGTTCCTCTATGACCAATGAGAAATGAAAAAAATGTTCCTAATAACAATATGTCATTTTCCAATCTAATAATAGTTTTATTTCTAGTCTTTTTGATGTCTATAAACGACTTAAAATAATTGTTATTCAAGCAAGACGTCTTCCTCCCTCACTTGCAATTTTGACCTTAGCAAGATAGATAGATAGATAGATAGATAGATAGATAGATAGATAGATAGATAGATAGATAGATAGATAGATAGATAGATAGATAGATAGATAGATAGATAGATAGATAGATAGATAGATAGATAGATAACCTTGTTGTAATTATTATTCCATTGTGGGTCAAGGGGAGGCTGGTGCCTATTTCCAACAGTCCATGGGCGAGAGGCAGGGTACACCCTGGACAGGTCGCCAATCCATTGTAGGGCAACACAGAGACATACAGGACAAACAACCACGCACACACTCATTCATACCTAAGCACAATTTATAGAGACCAATTAACCTAACAGTCATGTTTTTTTGGACAGTGGGAGTACCCGGTGAGAACCCACGCATGCACGGGAGAACATGCAAACTCCATGCAGAAAGACCCCCGGCCTGGCATCAAACCTAGGACCTTCTTGCTGCAACAAAAATAAATCAACTCAAAGTCAAACATATTTTAATCAACAAACTATTTACTATACTAGAACAATCCAACTTAATCTACCAAGCAAAATGAAAGAATAAGGAAGACTTGTGAACTATAATACTATGTAATATGAACAAGAGAATCAAAAATGGTAAAAAGCATGACTAAAATAGTGATGCAACATTAACATTCAATGTTATTTATGTTTGAGAACCAAGAATTATCTTGAGGAATCTGGAAATGAGGTTAAGTTAGTCTTGGAACTAACTTAGGCAATAATTGGTATACCTTCAAACCACCCATCACAGTGCAATATCAGATAAAACATTATTTTAATAAAATAATATTTCAAAGAATGATTTGCTGAATAAAACCAACCTTCTCAATGGTGTTTAATTAGCTGTCTTTATTCATTTTTATTTAAGGAAATATTAAGGTAATATTCAAAAAAATATTGAAGGAAATATTTCAAAAAGGAACCAACAACCTTTCTGGATAAACTATTCTTATCTGGCCCTCACCTGGTGACGAAGAAGCCTATGGGCTAATAGACATAAGATGGCGACGAGTCACGTTGACAGAAAAATATTCTGGTTCTTCTAAACTAAACACAGCAGAACAAACGACAAGTGCATGTCTGAACTAACAGCTTCAATGCATGCCATAAATGTTGCTGATGTGCATCAGTTCCAATAGCATCAGGATGGATGCGCACTGGTCCATGACTATCAGCCATAGGACAAACAAAATTAATTAAAGTGTCATCATAACTAATACTTAGCTGTCACCTGGTGCGGAGAGCTAGCAAAGGTTTCAGGAGATGATGTGCTGTCCTGTAAGCTAATATCACCTCATCTAATATGCACATTCATAATTATGCACACAGAACAATAAAACCGTCCAAGGTTCGATTTAATGTTTAATTTTTAAACTATATCTTTGTTTTACTAATATCTATCCATCAATCTATACCCGCTTCCCTATACCTGCTTTTCCTTGCAGGGTCGAGGGGAAGCTGGTGCCTATCTCCAGCACTCATTGGGCAAGAGGTGGGCTATACCCTGGACAGGTCGCCAGTCCATAACAACACAATCATGTGCACACACGCACGCACGCACACACACACAAACACACACACACAAAACTAAAGGCAATTAAGAGAGATCAGTTAACCTAACAATCATGTTTTGGATTGTAGGAGGAAGAATGAGTACATGTAGAGAAGCCACACATGCATGTGGAGAACATTCAAACCCAGGACCTTCATGCTGCAAGGTAATGGTGCTACCAACTGCATCACCATGCAGCCCTATGAACTCATATAAAAATCAATTATTTTTCTATTTGTTGGAGACAGCAAAATCTTGAAATTGTGCTTGAATTTCCCCACTGACGGACAATAAAGGTAATTTCCATTATATTCTATTCTGTTCTTTATTATTTCAGCATATTTCACTGTTTATCAGACTAAAACGAGCCTTTCTCTGTTCACTACTGACCAGTGTAAGAAATCATCAGGTCTTCAATTACATTCACATCATAGCAGCTGTTATCATTGCTGCAAAACACACCCAATGCCCAGCTAAAGCCTAAATGGACAAGAGAAAGGGAAGGGAATTGACAGATTGGAAAAAGAAAGAGCGGCAAAACAACAAGCTCACTTTATATCAGTACCAAGATTACAACTGCTGAAGGCTGAGGTGCAAAGAGTTGTGGGTAATTGTCATGTTTTTCATTAGTGTTTAGATGAGGATCTGGAGATGAGGGAAGAAATGGCCTCATCATCATTGCTCCTTGTCCGTGTGTGTGTGTGTGTGTGTGTGTGTGTGTGTGTGTGTGCGCGAGTGTGTTTATGGAGCTGGGCCTGTACTTCTGCAGATCACACCCTTGATCACAGCTGCCCTCGCTCAATACAAAGGGAACAAATTGTTCCTTCTCTCTCTTCAACAGCCGACTTGCTATATTCCACTATTACCTTACAACATTGAAAGAAACAAGCCAGCGTAAATGACGAGTCAGAAGATTGCAGGAAGAACACGAGATTGAGGGGAAAGAGGGAAAAGAACATGATGGTGGTGGGTGGTTTTAGGGCTTAGCTGTGTGGGAGTGTAAGGCCAGAAATAAGACAGGAGATGAGGAAAGAAAATGAAAAGAAATGTCTGCCAAAATTGTGATGAGATACTACAATTGCATGGGCTGGGATGAGGACTGGAAATTAGAGCAGAGGAAATTTGAAAAGACGCACAGATAGAAAAAGGGGGGGGAAGGAGACAAGTGGAGAGGGGAGAGGAGGTTGTGAGGCAGGCCGTACAGAAAGACTTATTAAGGTGCTGTTTTTTAACTTTATAGTACACATAGTCCAACCTACAAGACATGTTCTTTATTAATTTTACCTAAGATTAATACTGCACTCCTCTGATGTTGTGTTTTCACACTGTAGGTGGATTTATCTTGTGCTCAGATGAGCAGCAAGGACTTTGCCACCATGCATAAACTCCTTCATTTTCTCAATTTAAAATGCTCAAACAAACTTTCAGCAAGTCCAAGTAGATTATTCATGCCGGCTTTGATTTTCCAATTAGCTCCTGCAGCAGTATCAAGATGAACATGACCATTCTAGCTTTGCATTACAGACGAATTACGTGACACCCCTCACACATGAAGGAAAGACACTGACTAAGGGAGACCAAAATAATCTTTTTTGTTATTGTGTTTTGCATTTTTCTAGTCAGCTAAAGTCTTTCAGATATTAAAGCTTGTTGTGCTTATGTATCTATCACCTATACATGTAAATGTACGGGGTCATTTACAGCAACTTTTTCTTCCATTTTGTGTGTCTGTTCCTCATCTGGTCATTTCTCCATTAATAAGACAGACTGCTTTTGAAAAGATTTATCACTACACTCAGTTTTCTATCCCAATTTAATAGAATGGTATGAGGAGACTTCCAAAACAGAGTTTGTGCTGAAATCAAGGCCACACAAAAGTTCATGTTGTCCTGCAATGCTGGCTTCATTTCTGAAAGCTCGCAACAGTGTGGAATATTGCTGTCTCCACAGAAATGTTTGTGATAGAGGTTAAAGTAAATTAACATGGACATCCAATGAACAGAATAAAAACTACACCATAAAAACAACACCTCAAGGTCCACTGAACGCAAAAACTCTCAAAAGCACATTAAGAATAGTCAAAGTTTTCCTATTTTTGCTCATAACTGAACTAGGAATTTGGAAGATTTACTAGTTCAGACTGATTGTTACAGCACCTTCTGTCTCAAATGCAATTTCTCATGTTTTCATTTTTGCTGTGTAGTGATGCGAATAAAGCAGGGCTTTTCAATTTGAAAAGCGTTTTGTAATTGTACATTTTAAATTGAATTATTAAAGAGGAATTGTAAATTGTATTTATTAATCCTTTATTGAATACTGCAATTTTAAAATGTATTTTCAAATCCTAATTCTAAATATTTCCTTATCAAACATTTAAAAAGGTAACTCCTTTTTCAATTTCCATTTTCTTTTCTACCTTGCATTTCCAATCCTTTTTGCAATTGCATTTTCTTTTTACTTTACCGTCTCCATTTAGTATTTCCATGACCCTTCTGCTCCCTGTGCGTTCTCTTACTGGTTTCCGTTTTCCAATTAGCTTTTGCGTGACCCTTCTGGTCCATGAGCACACTCAAAACCAAGTTAAACCAATCACAGTGTCTCCTCAGATGTAACCAGCTCACTCATTGGTTAGACAGCCACACTTGGATCATAACACGATGGCTACCGTAGGAGGTACTGTGCACATGCCAAAATTGTTCCTGGTCCGCCTGTCATTGCTTTGAATGGTTGTCAGTTTTATTTTGTGTGGACTACTTGTAGACTATTTTGTTATTATAGACCTAACATAGACACGCTACATATACACCTAACACAAGCACATTACGTATGCATACTACATATACACCTTACATGGACATAGGCACGCTTTATATATACCTAACCTAGACACATAAACATATTTGTGGCACTAATGGAAGTCAATACTCTTAAGCAAATAGCGGCTCCTTTTTGCGTGTATCTAAAAACTCTCAAGGAGAATTGTCCGATGGGATCTGAAGTAATAAATTTTTTTCTGTGATAAAGCTATAAAAACATTTCATTGCACCTATCTAAAGAGACATGACATACAGCTATGTTTTTATTGTATGTGTTTAAACTTAAATTTTTAGCAAGTGTTTTTCATGAAATTTTATTCAAATCTTTCATTCCGGTGCATGTAGGCGAGATGATATGAGCCAAAGACCAGTGATGGGCAGCTGGACCTAATTGTGTTGGACAAACACCGCCAATACCCTAGTGCTGGCTACAAAATCATGCTGGGTCATTTGAGATCAAGACAGATTATGGTCAAAAGTAGGTTCACATGATTTAATTGATACGTAATTATTAGATATCTTCAACATAATTATTACAAACATCAGTTGAACAGCAACAATTTTTTAAATACATGGTGTATGTACACTTCTGTAAACATCAAAGATGTCTGAAGCTTTATTGATGGCTAATTTCAATATAAAAGTATGCTATACTGTACACTGTAAAAAATATCCGTAAATTTTACAGTTAAAGAAAGTATACCATGAAAATTGAAAACCATAAATTGGATATCAGTTTTAAATTGTTTCTTTAACAAGTAATTACTGTAAATAAGATAATTAGGAAAAAATTTAATTTTTATGGGTTTTCTTCAGAAAATTTACATTGCCCTGCTGTTAAAACAAATCTTGTAATACTTTTACTAGTAATATACTGTAGTTTTTCTACTAGTGCATACCGTAGTTTTTGCACTTATTTTTCTTAAATAATACAGTTAGTAGCTGTTAAATGTGCATACTGTTGTGGCAATTACAGTAATTGTGTGAATGCTGTAGGCATTCACACTATTGAGATCCTGTTTTTCTTTATTCTTTATTGGGGCCTGCCAAAGCAATGCATAGCAAAGCAATAGGAGAGCAGTGCACTGCCTCCCATGCACTGCATGGCAGGCACCTATTGTTATTCACCTCTAAACTGGACTCTTTATTTTATTATTTTTCTTCCGTCTCCGTTAATGCGGCCCGAACCGCAGCGTGCACCCCCACAATATATATATCAAAACTTCCGGCTCGGTTCCGGGAGGTGTGCTATTACTTTTATTGGCGTTTCGAGTTACCATGGCGACGTAATTAACAAAAAAAACACCCCCAAAACTCCCATAGAAATTAATGTAGTCTGAGGGCAAAGGAATCCTCAAAATTCACTGTTTTTGAGGCTCTGCTGTATCACCATACTTTCACCTAGAAACATAGTTTGACTTTCAGTTTGTAGAGAAATCTGCCGCCTTTTCAGAAGTGAAAACGGTTTGTTGATAACTGTTACGGTTTCTCTAAAATTAGACTCCAAGCGACACAAAGTTTGTGAGAAAATCCCACTTCTACAGTGGAGATGGCAGTTACTAGAGTGTAGAAAGCAGGGATTTTTTTCAGGAAAAATGATTTTTAACTGGCACTCACGGCCACAAATTTTGCTCTAAAGTCACCATTTTCGGTCAGTTTGTAGGGCCGGGCCTCTGCTTTCAGACAATATCTTTAAAATTGCTCTAGGTCTCACGGTTTTCTGTCTAACCCCCCTCGATCGCCAAGAGTCAGTAGAATTCTGTAGGCCTTTTCCCATGTATTTTCAATGAGTTTGACCTGTAATACATGAGTTACACCATTTCTTTCCATCCTCCTATTTTATACTGTGAATGACATAGAGCTATGAAAATCTCCATGATCGGGGACGAGGAATGGCTGTCGCCCACAGTTTAAAAGTTTTTCAAATACCATGTATGGTTTCCAAGATATTAGAATTTGTTTGGGAGCATGTTAAGGCATTTTTGTCTTTTTCTCCATTTTCCCTCTCTTTTCACCTAGTGTTGTGTCTTTATTATTATATTTTCAACAAAAAAGGATGAATATTAACGTTCCCCTGTTCGTTCTGATAAAAACGGTCCAAGAATGATGCTGATCGCCCCTACGGTTTCCGAGTAATGGCCAGTAGTTCGGGAGCATGACCCTCCATGTTATAAAGCCAGGCCAGGGAGACACAGAGTGAGGTGGTGAGTGAGAAACAGCAGGTGTCAAGTTCCACTGACGCTCTTTGCTGATTGGCAGATTCATTCCTCAATGTTCTATTTATAGCTCTGTGTATCTCCTACTGTATATGTCTGGATGTGATTCTGTCTTTCTTTCTGCCTCTCTGTGTCTCACACTCAGACACACACATCCATGGATTACTATCGTTCTGAGGACTTTGCATTGACTTCCATTGATTTTCATTCATTTCTATGGCTTAAACCTGACCTGACCCCTAACACTTTGACCATCTTCATAGGAGGCAACTACATGGCGGCCATTTTGTGTGGGGTACTTAAACAGCATGTACTGCTGTTCCAACACCCAGACAACAGTGATTAACCCTAAAGGTCAATTTCTTTCATCAACCCTCCAACTAATGATTTTGGAAAGCTGATAATAGCATAGACAATGGTTTCAGAAGAGCAAACAGGTTCTATATAACTAATAGAAATAACCCAGACCTGAAAGGACAACCAAGTTAGATTTTCAAAATAAGACAAAACATGCTCTGCAAAATAAAAGCCTTTACATTTTAAACAATAGATGATTGCAGGACTGGGTCCACACTACTGTTGGAACTCACCCAGTGTTGGAAATAGGACCATGTTGGCCTTTTAAAATAAAGCTTAATGAAACTTTCAAAAAAAAGCCTGAATCTTTAATAATTACTATTGATTTTTTGAGCTGATAATGGCATACATCATGATTTTTAAATAGCAAGGTTCTATATAACTAATGGAACTAACCCAGACCTGAAGGGACAACCATGCTGGACTTTCAAAATAAGACAGAAAATGCTCTACAAAATAAAAGCCTATACATTTTAAACTATAGATCTGGTCCGAGAAACACGCACCAAGAGGCAGGCCCCGTCTAAATTTCTTCCGAAATTTTCTAGTTATTATTATTATTATTATTGTGTGAATGCTGTAGGCATTCACACTACAGTGATCCTGTTTCTCTTTATTATTATTATCAGTGAGAATGCATTCATTCTTTTGGTGTTAATACTTTAATACTTTTTATACTTTTTAAAATATTTAGCTTTTTGTGCCGATTTTCAGGCAATGAAATGAATGGAAAATCTTAAAAATTCCACAAAATTCAGCTAAAACTTTGTGCTGTTTAACAGCTTACTACTTCTGCATACTTTAGGCTAGAAACACCATTCAACTTTTAAAATGTTCACAAGACA
>JAHUTJ010001790.1:0-14401 GCA_036250325.1 Characodon lateralis
ACCCATAATGTTGTATGCATTTCAATATTTTGAGCAAAACTGTGCTCTTACCCTGCTAATTGAACCTTCACACTCTGCTCTTACTGGTGCAATGTGCAATCAATGAAGACTGGCTACCAGGCCGGTCCAATTTAACCATGAAACCTACCACACTAAAATGACAGGTGTTTCAGTTTCATTGTCCAACCCCTGTATATATATATATATATATATATAATTATTATAATTTTTTTTTTTCAAATACAATTCTGAAAAGTGTGGCATGGATTTGATGAATCAATACTTTGTAGATCCACCTTTCGCTCAAACTGCTGCTGCAATTCTTTTGTAGTATGTCTCTTAGCTTTGTATATCTAGAGACAGATTGCTCAGATTTGCCCATTCTTCTTTACAAAGTAGCCCATACTCAGTCACGTTGAATGGAGAGCATCTGCGAACAGAAATGTTCAAGTCTTGCTACAGATTTTGAGATTGAATGGACTTTGACTAGACCAGGGGTCTCTTTGGATTGTAAAGGGTCATCCTTTACAATCCAAAGAGCCATTTTTGCCCTCAGTCCAGCTAAATAAAACTCAACAAATCCATGCCACTCATCTAGAGCTGCAAATGTTAAACGACCTTTTGAAAAATAACAACTGATAAACTATAACATCTACTATAGGATATCTGTTGTCATTTCAAAGAACCAGCATTTTATTTCAATTTTTAGGTTTTGAAATTAAAGAAAAACATAAGACGTTTGCAAAAATAGGAATAGATAAATTTTCTGCAATGGGATTTTGATAGTTGTGGAAAAGTATGTAGACAATGCAAACAATTTTCAACCTAATGACAAGAAAAATAAAACCAAAAAACATTAATGGTACTTTTAGTGTCATTCTGTTGTGAAAATTCAATGCAATTATTCCATGAAAAAAAAACAAAAAGAAGAAAAAATGCTGTTATAACTATCCAAAAACATTAGTTGGTCCTTTTTATCATTTTTAGCCAAAGTTATTAGGAGATATTGTGGAAGGTCCAAAGAGCCACTGCAGCTCCAGAGCCGCAGGTTGCAGATATCTAGACTACACCATTCTGACACTAGCTGATGCAGCGAGCCAACCCATTCCATTGTTCCTATGGTGGTGTGTTTACCTGCTAAAAGGTAAAGAAGCCTCCTTACACGATTGCCCCGTTTTTGGCTCCATCCCTGTGCCTGCAGAAGAAAAGCATCCCCAAAGCCATGGGGGGGGTTGTGTTCAGGGTCATGTTTTTGATCACACAAAGCATTTTGCATGAAGACCAAAATGTTCCATTTTGGTCTGATCTGTCCATCTCTCTAATACATTGCTTGTGCCAAACAGAGCTTCTAAGGGCTTTCTTTCATCAGTTATGTTCTTACCACTCTTCCATAAAGGCCAATGAAGTGTACAACCAATAGTTCTCCTGTTAACAGATTCTCCCACCTGAGATGTGGATCTCTACAGATCCTCCAGGATTACCAACAAACGCTTGGCTCTTCTCTGGTTATTGTTCTCCGTGTTAGTTTAGGTTGACAGCCATGTTTTAGTCGGTCTGTAGTTGTGCCACACTTTCCATTTTCAGATATTAAATCACACACAGGTGAACTCTGATTTCTCTAAATAAAATCCAGTCCATCCTTTAAAACTCACCTAATAAGTAATTTAGAGTAAAATGGAAAACAAAAGCACACCACACTTTTCTATTTGTAAAAATGTAGAAAGCTATGTAACATTTTCTTTCCACTTGACAATTATGCACTCCTTGTCAGTCTATTAAGCAAAATCACAACAAAATACAGTGAAACTTAGTTTTTAATGATCCAATATGTTAAAAAACGTCAAGGTTACTAATGTCTTTCTGATTATTCTTTTAAATGGTTTTCCAGAAATCCTAATGTGTTATCATTCCAGGTAATTTCACATAATGTTCTTTGTATTATTCTAACAAATTTCTCTCAACAGGTCATCAAAATCCAGTCGTACATTTTGCTTTTTAAGAATAATCTTCAGTCACTCCTAAAATCAAAAGGAACTCTCCAGAACACGTCACTGTTTCACGTAGACCTCTTTTTAAAACTACTTTCAAATGTAATTATTGACAACAGTGGAGAAATATTAATAGGTTCCAACAGTTTTATTGTATAACCTATTGATCTGCAACTAATTTCTTATGTTTGTAGTCATTTATTTGGTCAATAATCACAAGCATATATCAACATCATCACTTTAGATGTTTGAACAGTTAGTTTTAGTCTCATCGATACTTGATAAGGTTTGTGGTGCAGTGGTTTATTCTTGTATAAGATTTTGTTGTTGGCTTAAACTGTGTTTGTTTCTCAGGTGCTGAAAATGTGGAACTGGAGGATACCTGCTGACTTCCATATCAAGCCCCGCGTCCGATTCATTCGTTTTCAAATTCAGTGTACCGACCAATCAGCATGGACCAGGAATTCTGACTCCACCCTCTAGCTGTAGACCCCGCCTCCTACCTAATGAGAAATGTTCCCTTTTGTTGTTTAAATATTTAAAAAAAAAATGTTTATGGACGTTTGTTTTAGACCTCCTTTTGGGTCGGCTCCTTTATCTACCACTGGTGCATGATCCGGCTAGAAGTCAAGACAGAGAATTAAGGTGTATTGGATCAACAAATGTGTGAAAGTGTAAAAATGATCAAATCCCAGGCTGAAAGGCAACATACTGATAATTAACTCATTTAGGCCTATCATGTTGCTTGGCATCAAAATGCGTCTGATTGGTTTGTATGAAGTTTGTTGCCAAGTGAATACGTCTTTTTAGCTCAAGCTGGTGTGCAAATGGTGAATACCCACTAAAAGGGAAATTAAAAATTTGAAAATAATTCAGGTGAATCTTGACCATCTGGTTCTGTTTTAATGGCATCATACAGGATATGATTGTAAATTGTGGTTTTGAACTTCAACAATAAAAGTTTGTCTATTTTGAACATCAAATTGTTGCCTGTTGTCTAAGATGTTTCCTAGTTTTTCATGCGCATCTTATGTCTGATTACATTAATGTTGATTTAAAATAATTACTCACAGTGCAGCGGTGTTTAAAACAATTTATTGAACAGGTTTTGCAACCAGAATACCTCAACATTCGGCCCTCCTCCAACACAGAGAGCTGTCAGGTAAATTAAATGGCTTGTTTGTTGCAATTAAAAGCAAAATCAAATAAAAGTCAAAATACTATTACTGTGGATTTTATATGGCAGAGAGCGTCCTGTATGTACAGCATCTGACAAACCTGTAGAATATCTGAGGATTATTGATTCAGGACATCAGGAGCCACCACATTGTCATTGACTTGTGCTTATTTAAACAGAGAACTTATTACCACGTTTAGGACATTTCAGAAATGCAACTTAGATGAATCCATCTGAAAAGGAAGAATAAATTAAATCAAGTTCAGGAGTCCCAAAAAGTTAATTTCATTCTCAAAAGTGAACTTCTTATACGTTCATTATTCACACTGTTTTGTTTCTAGCGTTTTTCTCATTTCGATCATTGTGGCTCTCAGCAAATTAAATCCTAAAGTTAAGATCTCAGAAAATTTGAATATTACAAAAGAGCTACAAAAACTGTGCCCAGAAATATTAAGGCCTGCACAACCATGGAGAAGACTGAAAGTGACCAACACCCTCCACAAGGTGGTTAGGCCACAACAGGTCAAAGCTAAAGAAGCTGGTTGTTCACAGATGGATACCAGTGATATCAATAGGAAGTTAGGTGGAAGGAAAAAGTGTGGTTGAAAAAAAAATGAACAAGCAACAGGAATAAACACAGCCGCAACAAGGCTGTGAAGCAACGTCCATTCAAGAGTCTGCTTGAGATTCACAAGACCTGGAATTGGATTTAAGAGCACTACAACTCCTCTGCTGATGAGCTTTATGGAGATGCTGATTTTGTTTTCAAGAGGGATTTAGCATCTGCCCATATTGCCAAAAACAAATACCTGCTTGTATGACCATGTATCACTGTTAGCGATAGATCAGCAAACTGACTTGAGATAAACCCCACAGAGAATCTATGGAGTTTTGTCAAGAGAAAGATGAGAGACAGCAGACCCAACATTCCAGATGAGCTGAAAGCCTCCATTAGAGCATATTGGGCTTTAATTAGACCTCAGCAGAACCACAGGCTGATCACCTCTATGCCACTCCAAAATGAAGCAGGCCCAACCAAGTATTTAGCGCATATCCACTACAGTGCATGGGCTTACTTTTACTTTCAGGACCAATTCAGTATTAAAAACATTTTTTATAGTAATATTTACGTTTTCTGAGGAACTGAATTTGTTTTTTCAATAGCTGCAAGCCATAATCATCAACATTACCAGAAATGAGCACTTTGTGTGTAATGAATATATAATAGTTTGCCTTTTTGTACTGAATTACTACAATAAGTGAAACTTTTCAATGATTACTAAATTATTAGGATGTAACTGTATTTGGCTGGTTGGATGGACATCTCCACACCTGACATGGATATCTATGATGCTCCTCTTGGAGAGCAGTGAAGACGGAAAGATTAAAGAGTTAGAAAAACTTGGCTTAATAACAAAAACGCCATCACAATATTCCTTAGTAAAACTGCAATCTCATGTTTTCTTAATATCGTGCAGCCCTTGTTGCAGCAATGTTATCAAACACACCTCTTTGCCATTGTGATACTCAATCAAATCAAGCTTCCCTTATACATATTTACATTTTAAATTATATCTGTCAGGAGGAGCTCCACTTCACTTTAAGCCCCAACCACCCTTCAGCAACTGACGTTGGAAGTTTCTCCAAGTAAAACAAACTGAGTGTTTAGGAATAAAAGGTGAATCCCCGCTTGAGACAGTAAGTAACAACAGCCTCGAATATGTTTCATTAAAACTGAAACGCGACACCTGATGTCCTGAAATACATTTTGCCATAAATCTGGCAACGCTGACCTGAAAACTGGAACCAACAAAGTACCATTACACAGAAATGCCCTAATAGTAGAGCTGTGTTACCACATTCAAAGTCACTTTGGAAAAATGGATCCAAAATGTGGAGAACTACAAACTGATGGAGCTGCTGGAGGCCAGTTTATTAGACACAGGAAACTTCTAATAAAAACAAGTAGTGGTCCAGTCTCTTCAGCGTAACAAATCAAAACCCCATATGACACATTCTCAGAGCTTTTCGTCTCATCTTTGTTTTGGAGGTACTCGAAGTTTCTTTCAAAACTCCAGCACTGTGAGGACTAGGCATGGGCCGGCTGCTGGTATCAAAGCGTACCAAACAAGCTACGGGTCGAAAAACTGCTGAAATTTTCTGCCATGTTGTTCGTTCGGTTTTAAATTCTTTCAGTGAGATGGCACAGAAAGTACCAAAAAGAATTTAAGAAATAAAACCTCTGCCCCTTTACCCTCTTTTAACTTTCCAGTTGCAAAAACATTGACAAAAGGTACAATATTTAGTACAAGAAGCATTTAAATGCTTGTTGTACATTAAATATAATGAATTAAATTACCAAAATTAGCGAGGGTTTATTCTATATTTCTGGCTATGTATTAAAATAAAAAATAATCAAAGATTTAACTGATAACATTCTAATAACTGCAATGATAAATTTTAGTAGGAGTAGGAATATTTTTTGCACACCTATTTTAAATAAAAACTGTTGGATTGTGTCATGCATGTTTGTTTTTAACCTTTGTGTACACACAGTGATACCGTGGTTCTTTTAACCAGAATTTCATACCGGCCCATGCCTAATCAGGGGTCCGGGTGAAACATACGCAGGAAACCTCTCAGCAGACCTTAATTCTGGATCAAGGTGTCTCTATCTGCTGCTTCCACTAATCATCGAGTAACCGAAGGAGGATAAACACTCTGCAATAAACCTTTCCAAAAATATTCTGACCCTCTTCTTTATGTTTAAATTATACATGTGAAAACAAATACCGCCATCGAATGTGAGCTAAACATGCAGAGCAGACAGCACCCGGGTCACATGATCCTGACTCACCTGTACTGTGACATCATACGTACTGCGTCTGCCCCGTGATATGTCCCTGAAAACACCAGCAGGTAACATGTGACCAATTGTTTTTTTTTTTCTTTAGGATTTTCAGACTTTTTTTTTTACTTATTATCTTTTTTACAACAAGCAACAAAGAAAGGTTTTGATTTAGGTGGCAAACACAAAAAAAGCCTAGAAGTATAGAAATGGATTAATATCAACTAATAACATCTGCTTAATAAAAACGTGACTTAATGATTGATCTACAACCCATCAATTTCATCATCATCTATCGCTGCTGCTGAGCTGGTGCTCAGTGTTCTGTTGTTACTGAGGAGTCATTACATTCTTGAGAATATTAGAGGTTAGAGTCCAGTTGGCTGGGGCTCAGCAGGACGTCGGGCGGGTCGTCTGTGGCCGTGTCGGAGTTGAACAAAGGCTCCGTCTCGTACTCCAGGAGGGACGGGAGGTCAGCGTCGCCATCCCCCAGAATCACTGGCTCAGTCAGAAGCAGAGGCGCAGCAGTGTACTGCACCAGCTGCTTCCCTGCACCAATCAGAGAAGAAACGATCACCGTGACAACAGCAATGCTTGGGCCAACGCTTGGTCCAAATGATGAGACACAGTAATTACCTGTTTTATCTTCATTTTCTTTAGGGACTTCGTCAGACAACAGCTGAAAGGAAACAGTTTTATCAATGAAACGTGCAACACCAAAACAAACATGTCAGATAAGAGATGGATCCAAGAAACCCCGCTTCGGGGTCAGCCGTCTCTTTCAAAAAACCTTTTCCTTTAAGTCAGCCAGGGGTTCGGCTCTAGTCATTAGCTGGGCATTTATTTTAAAGCAAACATGGTGGATAGAGCATCTGATTACTCCATAATAAGCCAGGTTGTGAACGTTTTTCAAAGTTTCAAAAGGCCAGAGTGTGGAAGTACTTTGGGTTGAGATGAAAAGTGGAGGTCTGAGCACTGATAGTTGTTTCGCACTGCAGCACCAGAGGGGTGGAGAGCAACAGGAATCGACACGGGGGCTGATATTTAGCCAGAAGAAAAATACCATAAATCATTGGATTTTTTTAAGTTGTTGTATGATTTCTAAAGTTAAGTCCAAATTAATTTTACTTCATCCGGTCTTAAAAAATGAATAAATAAATTTTGCATCAATAAAAGCTAGTAATTTGCAAGTTACAATCTTTCTTTGGATTTAGACTAAAAAGTGTAACAGAAAGATTGTTATGAATGAATGAATAAATAAATAAATACCAATTGTTTACAATAGATAATTAATGAATAAATCTGTAATAAATCAGTTATCACCCATAACAGAAATATTAATATTGGCTCAAATCAGTCCATCCAACAATAAAATCACATAATTTGCCTTGGAGCCTCAGGTTTCAGGCCACTGTTAAGTTAACAGTTAATCTTATATTAACCAGGAAAGATAGTGTTTAGTTAAACTCACATTATCCAAACTTTCGATGTCAAAGTCTGCAGAGGGAATGGACGAACTGAAAAACTAAACAGACACAAAAGGTTTCTATAAATACATATGTGTACTGATAATTAAAGGTTAAAATAAATAAATAAAATACGTCCAAACTCACCTCCATGAGGGGAAACGGGTCGAAGGCGAGGGTTTGAGAGTTTAAAATCCCCTGCAGGTTTTCTAAACCGTTGTCAATATTGTCGACATGATCAGAGAGCTCACATCTAGGACACAACCAGGGGAAAAGAGACATTTGTGAGGTGACAAGTTAGGTATGATGTTATTCTACATTTTTCTTTTGTCCACATGGAGAAACCAGTGTGTTTCTCAGGACCGCCTAACTTGTTTTCAGCAGCTTATCGGAGAACAAGTATTTGATACTCTGCCAATTTTGCAGGTTTTCCCATTTGCAAAGCTTGTAGAAGTCTTTCATTTTTATCATGGGGTCTCTTCAACCACGACTGAAAGAATCTAAAACAAAAATCCAGAAAATCACATTGTGTGATTTTAAAGTAATTAGTTTGCATTTTATTGCATGCTTTGCAAGTGGGAAAACCTGCAAAATCAGCAGTCTATCAAATACTTGTTCTCCCCACTGTACAAACAGTTAACATATTTTCCTGAAAATTAAGATAAACAGCAAATTGATGCTGCATTTTAAATTGCACTCAGAACTGCCGTACTCCTTCCTAAAAATACACACTGTGTTTCCTTTTCACATAAAGACCAAAAGAGAAAATGCAGAATGACACCAGAGATGTACATAGACTGTAATCGAAAAGTTCAGTAATCATTATAGACTTTATATAAAAGAAAGCTGCAGTCACAGTGATGCGAGCTAACAGCAGGCTAAGATTTTTGAAACGACGTTGGCAGTTAGCATTTCGTTTAGGGACAGGCTGATCTCAGCGAGACCTCGCGGACCCAGAAGATGGTGCTTTCTGAATTCTGCTAAACTGTCAGAATCACTGCACAGTGAGCAGACGGGTCAAGCTAACTGTGCAATCACAATTCTTTTCATAACCACAGAGACCGGTCTCTGCAGGCTGGCAGGGGAAAAAAGACTAGGCTGCATCTTTTACATACAGTCTAAGATAATCATTTAAAGATTCACTTCTCAGGATGTTTCGAGAGGATGCGCCAAACTTCAGGTGGGAGTCCACCTGCAGGCGGTGGGGGGAGGAACCTAAGAGAAGCACAAGATTTTTAATGACAAACCTGACAATTATCTGATAACATATGTAAGAAGAGCTGATATGTTGGGATTGCAATGCTAATAGATGGTCACAAACAGAGAACACTAAAGAGGCCGTGCATGTTCTGCAGCTGCACCACTAATGGAGTGACGTATAACAAAACATCAAAATATATATTTGGGAAGGTAGCTGTTGAGATGTTTCTGCTGCAGTTTTCTGGTTGGCAGAAAAAAGCTACTGTTGGCAGCTGTTTAAGCAGATAAAGTTTGTGTGTTAAGACTAATGGTGGGTTTATCAGGAGAATGGTATTAGGTAGTCCAAAGGTTATCAACCGGCAGCTCCCTAGCAGAAACTAACAGAAGCAAGAGGCCAACAGCTCTTCCTGCTGTCCCACTGATTTTCACAGTAACCTGTCAAGACGGGCGATGGTCTGACATTTCCGCTGACGTGTGGCGGGGCTCGGGGCCGAGGCAGAGTTTGAGCTGGCAACAGGGGCCGGTGATTTGACGGTTGAAGCTGACTGAACTGGCCCAGTAGAGGCAGGGCTCATCACAACAATAGGGGTGGCTGCAAAACAAAGAGACCTAGGATAAAGTAACAGAAAGACTGAAGCAGCAACAGAGGTGTGAGCAAGGTTTATTTAGAAGATCCAATGCAGCGCGATGCAAAAAGTATATACTTCTAGAACCTTTTCGCATTTTAACCTGTTAGAACCACAAACGTCAATGTATTTTATTGGAAAATGAATATTAGCACATAATTTGGGTATAGAAGGAAAATCCTACATGGTTTTCAAACTGTTTTACAAATACAAATCAGGCTTTGGTCTATCATTCTATTGTAGTTTTGGCTATGTATTTATGTACATAGGGGCCTCTAACGGGTTTTCTTCCAGGATTACCAGGTATTCCATTCATCTTTCTATTCAATCTTATCAGCTGCCCTGTCCCAGCAGAAGAAAAGCACCAGCACAACATGATGCTGCCACCACCCTGTTACACCATAGAGATGATGCGTTCAGGGTGATTTTTTGCTGTATTAGTTTTCTGTCAAGCATAGCAATTTGCATGTAGATCAAAACACTTAATTTTGGTCACATCTGACCAGAGCACGTTCTTCCATATGATTGGCAAACTGCAAACAGGACTTTGTGTGCAGTGAATATCCAGTAGCTGTACAGTTGATGGATTCTCCCACCTGAGCAGTGAATCTTCAGTTCCTCCAAAGTTGCAACAGGCCTCTTGGCTGCTTCTCTTATTAATGCTCTCCTTGCCTAATCTGTCAGTTTAGGTAGCTGTGTCATAGTCCATTTCTAATGTGATGGACTGAAGAGTGCTCTGTGAAATTGTCAAGGGTTCAGATAATGTTTTATAACCTAAACCTTGTTTAAACCTCTCCACAACTTTCTCCCTGCCCTGTCTGCTGTGTTTTTTGGTCTTCATGATGCTGTTTGTTCACTAATGTTCTTTAACGAACCTCTGACCTCCACAGAACAGCTGGATGGATTTAGACCTAATTACGCAGACAATGGTGGACTCCATGCACTAAACAGGTGACCTCTTCCAGCAGTTGGATTCACTGGACACCTGTACAGGCGTCTCAGAGTAAAAAGGGTTGAATACAAAGGCTCTCCATATTTTTTAGACTGTTAACTATAAACAAATTTGAAAACCATATTTCAATTTACTTTTACTTCACTAATTTTCTGTACTTTGTAGTGCTATCCGAGATAAAATCCTAATAAAATACATTTAAAATGAAAAATGTGAAACAGTTGAAGGGGTGTGAATACTTTTGCAAGCCTCTGTGTATCACTATGTCTACCTGCGGCGTTGTTGGTGCTGGTAGCTGTGGTGGTGGTGGAGGAGGTGACCTGTGGGGGCTGCATGTCATCCTGAAGGATAGAGTTGATGAAGGTGGTGGGGGAGAAAGGGGTGTCTACATTTGCTGGGGGTGAATCCTGCTCGACCTCAAGAACAGGACACTCCTCCACCTCAGGACTGGATGGCTCCTCTTTGATAAAAGCCAAGTGGCTCTCTCTGCAGATACACAAGGAAGCCACACATACATCTGCATGACCAGTCTTTAATAATGGAAAAAAATGAATAAAGGAGGCTGATCTCATTAGTCCTCACTCTAGGTCAGTCCAGTCAGTGCCTGCATCTTCTGGGGAGGACGGGGCTTCCTCTGTGATGTCTGAGATGATCGGTCCAGAATTCAGCGGTGAGTCTGCAGGGAGGAGATTGGCGGCTGCGTTCTGAAAGGACAAGTACATAGACAAAGTAATGGTTACGCAGGACAATTAATGATCAAAGTTAATGCTTCATGTTTTGTTGCCTTAAATCACCAAAAGGTCACATAAAGACACCTGTACAGTTAAACTGCTGCAGACAAGTTGATACACACCATTAAAGCTTTAAGGTAATGCCTCATTCTCCTGTTTCAGTTTCAGCTAACAGCAATTTAATGTGTACCTAATTGCATGGACACACTTGTTGGAACACCGAAAGCGAAATATTATAGTAATGTTTCTAGGTGCATAACTTTTATTTAGCATCACAGGTGTTTTCAAGCTTATCATTAGCCATCAGCAAGCAAACATTCTGATATAGTATAATATTGCTGTGTGCATTACACTGAACATAGATCAGAGAAAGCAAAGGCGAGAAGTGTCTGAGAAACTCAAACAGAAAATTAAAGATACTAAAAGGTAAAGGCTACAAAACCATCTCCAAAAAATATATCTAAGGTTCATGGAAGAGTAGTCAACTTCCCAGCAAGTAGACACAAGAGAAAATCCAACCCCAGGGAGATTTGATTAACAATCTTATTGATAAAAACAGTCATCAAAAACAGCCAAACCCCTAAAGCTGAAGGTCCAGTTTTTTTCTGATTGCACCACACATCAAGCTTTTAACATTTTGAACAGTACCAGTAATAAGCCAGGAGAACTCCACTTTTGACAGAAAAACACAAAAAAAACCTTACTGGAATTCACCAAAATGCATGTCGACATCCCCCAAAGTTTCTGTGAGAATCTCCTTCAGACTGATGAGACAAACTGGGGATCTTCGGACAGTCACATCAGCTTTATGTTACCAGAGGGAAAAATGAAGCCGAAGGGGGGAGGGTTGCAGCACCTGGCACAGGGAACCTTGAAATCTCAAGACAAAGGCCTCCTAGAGTGAAACATGTCGCCCAGTGTCAGAAAATCCAGGGTCGCCACATGGGTTCTCAGATAAAATGTTTTGCGGAAAGATCTAAAAACTGCAGCGGCGGCAACTTGAGAGGTTTGCTCTGAAGCGTTTTAGCAAATACAGACATCCCACTGTGGCTTTTTCGCTTTTCGGCAGTGATTGCTGCAAAAGTTGTTGCTACAAAATATTACATTACAGGTACCATCTACTTTGGCCATACCATTCACATTCAACTATATATAAAAATGAAAAGAAATCAACAACTTAAAAGCAAGGCCTGAGTTGTGTGGAGGGACTCCTTTTAACACATCCATGAGTACAACTTAGAGCTGGGACTTAAATTTGTTCATTTAATAAACTAATTACAGAAAACAAATAAAGCATAAAAACAGTGCATATTTCATCATTGTCTTTAAGGCTATGGTATCCCCACAATGCAAATCCTGGTTCTGCAAGCTAACCTTAACTACAACAGTCCTGGTACCGGTTTATCCAGTTTCTCAACTCTGAACCAAAGTTTATGTGAATTAAAAAACTTTCTGCTGCTGTGTTAAATAATCCTATTTGATATTAATGAGACTAATTGCAAATAAATAATTACCAAGCCTGTAACTAAGTAGATCATGTTTTAACTGCATTCCACCAGCAGTATATAAAAAATTCGATGCATTACCTGAATGTGCTCCAGCGTCAAGGGCCGGCTGTACTTGGGCACAGAGTGGGCGGTGCTAGAATCATTGAGCATCAGAGGACTGCCGGTGGAGAAACGAAACAGGCCACGTTATAAAGTTTATACAATCACATTCTTCTAACACTTTACAGACCATCTGGAAAAATAACATCACGTTTCATATCTGCGGTAATAATCTAAACTATTATTTAAAATAATTTCAGGACATTCACTGAATGTAGATTTTACAGTCTGTTGTATTTATAAAGAAGTCTAGTAGTATTTCCGTTCAAGTTTGTGGTATAAAGCTGCATTAGAGGTAAACTTGCATCTTCCTCTTGACTCCCATGATTCTGTTGGTGTGGACAAGAGACACCAGAAACTGGATCAGCTGAAAACAAAGAGATAGTTTATTATTAGTTCGGTCAGCACCCTATTTAAACCATCCGAACGAGGCGTTATGCTGACTGTGTGCTCTGCCCTGGTCACAAGATTTACGTAGAAATGAGACATGAGTGATGATGCTTTATAATAGACTGCAGATCTTTATTTTCCCCATTAAATATTTACAAAGAGTTATTTTGTTACCCAGGGTGCAGAAGTTTCCAGCGTACTTTTTGTTTACATACCTTGTTTAATGAACTCTTTTAAGCATGTGATTAGTTAAACTTTTACAACAAATACTCTCTTAAAAACAGGGAGTTAGTGTTAACCCTAAACCTTTTTAGCAAATACTTTTGATAAACTTTAGATTTAGGTTTAATCAGAGCTTCACAAACATTACCCGTACGTTGTATAAAACACTGACAAAAGAGACCGCAGGAAAAAACAAAGAAAAGAAAAGCAAAAAAATAGCTTTAGAGTTTGAACATTTTAAACCTCATGATAAAAAATATTGTGGTGCCAAAAAGCAAAGAAAAAATGAGCTGTGAGCAGTTCTTGAGTAGAGTTAAGCTGCTTTAACTCTGTTATTTAATGTTATCTAGAGCAAAGACACCGGAAAATTATTGTTTGTTAACCAAAGTAATTGTTCCTTAAAACAGAATAACAACATTGATCAGAAACGTGCTCTGGAGGAACAGAAATGTCTCTTCTGCTGTTTCTGGCATGAAAACACATCTGATCACTGCAACAAAGCCCTGCTCTGGTTTATGGACACCCATCAGCACCAAGCTGTGGTTACACCTTTATATTCAACCATGCATGTGCTTGTAAAAAGCAACATGCTTTCAGACACAACCTTGCTTCTCTGCCTGTTTGGTGAGCACCAGTCACGGCACTACTGGACTGTTTGTGAGGACAGAAGTGGTGAGCATAGCACAGGCATAACAGACATCCTGCCGGTAGATAGCTACTGTTAGCTTGCATACAGTTTTGCTAGGAGAAGCGATTGGATGGCTGTCTGGTTTTCAAACCATTGACTGACTACGTTTGTCTTGATCAGAAATATTTCCAACCAGCTAAATTTGTCTATCTTGTAAATGAGGATGTAGCAGCCTTCTTTCAGCCATCTGACCAGCAGTTAAAGCAACATGTGGTGAAAGTCAGTGCTTAGAAAAGCTGGGACAAACTCTGGGCATTCCTCCAGTGTGTTGAGCATCTCAAGAAAAGGACAACAAAAGGAAGGTTTTTTAAATCTAAGTATACCTTTACACTAGCAACACTCGCATCTCTAAAATTAATATTATCTAAATGTTGCCATTTGTCTTTCTAATCTTTCATAAAAAATTTGTTAATTTCTCTGTCAAAATATTGTGGTCCACTCACAAATCCACACAGTCAACCAGAAGGAGTCTGAGGCCCTGTCCCAATACCCGCACTTCCACCCTT
>JAHUTJ010001791.1:0-16486 GCA_036250325.1 Characodon lateralis
ACGGCCCAGGACACGCTGGAGGGACTATGTCTCTCGGCTGGCCTGGGAACGCCTTGGGCTCCCCCCGGAGGAGCTGGAGGAGGTGTCTGGGGAGAGGGACGTCTGGGTGTCTCTGTTGAGACTGCTGCCCTTGCGACCTGGTCCCGGATAAGCGGAAGACGACGAGTACGAGTACGAGTTCAGGGTTTTTGAAGTGAAATTCAGTTAAAAGGTTATAAGTTGTTAATATCTTATCTGCAGTCTATAACTGTCCTGGCATGTTCATGTTTGTATTCATTCAGATAATCAGACCCAGAGGCTGGAGTTTGCATTTATTCTAAAGGTGACCAAGCCCAAAGTGGAGTACAAACTTCTTAAAAATACTCGATCAACAAAACATTAAAATTAGTTTATGCAGAGATCTTTGACAGAAAATTCAGAATCAAGCTCATATTATATTGGTGTCAGAAAATAATTTTTGAAAAATTATTGTAATAGACTGTGCCGCTAGCAGGCACTGATTGCAGATTACTCCTCAACTGAGTCTTCCTTGGTCAGAAGGAATAGGTCAACTCCAAGGATGTAGTTAGACAGATTTATTCAGGATGAAGTAGCAGCAGGTACATGCGCATTGATAAGGATACAAATACAGATACAGCGACTTGTGACTAGGCATGTGTGTATTGTGTGTGTGGTTATCTAGAACAGAAAAACAATAATATAATATATGAATAACCATGTACGTGAACTATAACTGCGCATGAATACAGCATGGAAACTGGTCTACAGTACCACTGAAAATCCCATAGGGGGCACTCTAACACCACACATTAATTATCAATTAAATGCAAGGTACGTGCGCTTGATAAACGCTAGAAACGGTCAAATGAACAGCAATATTACATCACACTCACATTCATAACAGCGCATTCAGATGGTAGGTTGGACAGAAGTTCGCGTAAATTACATGAATGCATCTCAAACTAGTTTCTTGAACATGACAATGGGTTCCCTGTACCCAAATGGCTTCCACAGACTCTAGACGTCAGTCTTAATGAGATTTGGTAGTATGGGAGTGATCCTCAGGTGTTTAGTTGTTTCGTTTTTTTGTGTCTCTGTTTCCTTCATTTCCTTGTTGTTTGTGTTAAGGTGCTTCCATTTTTGCTCATTCCCTTGTGTGTAAATTTTTTATTTCATTTTTTTGTTCTTTGTACTTTTAGACTTATTGTGTAAGATATTTCCCTTGGGTTTCTTTGCATCTCTATTTTGCTACTCGGTGTTAATTACCCCCCCCCCCCTACTCAGCTCCTCTGCATTTCTCTTTTCTCAGCTGTTCTCCATGACCCTCGGATTGTCCATTACTACACTATCTGCCATTCTCCACACTTCCCTCAGTGTATGAGTTCTCTGGTTGTCATTACTCATTGTTCCAAGACCTGTTTTCCTTGCAATTCCTCCTGTAAGTTGTCGATTTTTTTTTTTAACGAACTTTCTTTGCCATTCTGTCTGCACTTGGGTCCTTTACAAACCTACACCAATATCACAGGGTAATTCTCATCATGGCCTCACTTGTTGAATCTGTGTACCTAAAAAAGTGGTCAGTGTGTAAATCTTGAACTATTCCTTCAACCAATCCAGGCAGATGATGAAGTTTTTGGGTTTCTTTCTTCATCATTTCCCTATTCATTATGGTCTGTGTTTGTTGCCATTTTAGTTCATTATTTTGTTTATTAGATTAATTAATTCCCGTGTTCTTGGTGCATTTGTATTTTCTCTTTTCAGCTTGTGTTCATTTTTCTCCTTCCACTCAGCTCCCTACTTTCTCTCAGCTGTTTCACACATCTCCTGATTGCCTCTCACCTGTATCCCTTTACCTCCCACAGTATATAAGCTCATTTATACACCTTATCCGCCGCTGGATCCTCCCGTTACTCCCATTTTATACTTATTTTTCCTGTTGTTTTGCTCTTGGCTCCGCCGTTTCCTCGTATCCTTGTGTTTCTTTTAAGTTTTCAATATATTTTCATGATCGTGCTCCTCAACCACAACACAGACAAAAAGTAATTTGAAGCTTAATTAGGCTTGAGCACCATATTTAGTCAATATATAGAGTCTACCTTCACAAACACAATATGTTGACAATATTCTTGATCCATTACTTTCAAAATGATTATTTTACATTCAGATACGGCACAGCAGTTGATCTCACCTCATTTATACTTAGGCATCATTACAAGCAAGACAGGCTTCGCAAAGAAGAAAACAAAAAACGCGTTTGTTCCTTCAAATTTTACCACTTTAAATGTTTTTTAAAGCGAGGGAGGGAAATACGGAGAGAAGAAAAGCCAAGCAATGTTATAACACATTCATGCGGACAGTGGCGAGCCGACACTCCTCTTTAACATCATCAGCAACACGCTGACAGACTGACCAGTTCCCGTTCAGCCGTCAGAAGCAGAGGTCCTGCTGCGTAGATGTGTGGAAGACCCCCCTGGTCTTGGTGGAAGGGGGAGAAGTTCCCTAAAGACGAGCCTGGATTCAGCTGAGAGACGATGCGTTCCTCCCTTAGACGAGTCTGTCAGGTTGCTTTGTGGATTTGTTGATTTTATTTTTTATTTATTTTTTATTTTCCAAGTTATTCAGCGGAGACTGGGAGAGATTCTGAGCCAGAGGATGCTCCCACAAGTCATTTGGATTCTGTGTGTCTTGTCTTTTTGCGTCTTCCAGGGAGGCTTCATCAGGTAAGAAGATCCATCATTTTTTTAAGCGAATGGTTCGTTGTCTCGTTATTTTTGTATGGGCTTGACACAAACTTTTGCGACATTGAACTTCACTGGACCTGCTCATAACCCTAATTTATTGAACATCAGTGCACCACAATAATTTTAATGTATCATAAAAATGCATCCCAGAAATCATATATGGATTTAATGAGATGCCGAGAAGAAAAAATAGAACACATTTTTTTTTTTTTATTTCTGGATAACAGGAGCCAACTTGCGCGCATCTTTTTCCATCAAGCTTTTTACACACGCACAAATCTAAACTCCGAATAAAAACAATTTTTTTCAGTTGCTGCATCTTGTGGTTTGCAAACGTAAAGCAAACGCAGTTGCTAGAAAGAAACTAAAATATTACTTGTATACAGAAAAGCTATGTGCATGCTGAGAAATTATGTAGAAATAAAGATTTGAAGACTGGTAGAGGTATGCTCACTGGGAAAATAATGAACTCCATCTCAAACTGCCTGTGCATGTTTTGATAATTACATTTTCTCACCAGAAAACAGAAAAACAAACAAAAAAGTGGGTATTTGATTGAAAATGAAAATATTAAATTGAAATTCTAGATGTTTTTGTGGTAAAAATGGATGAGGAGAAACTTAAATTTGATTAAATTCTCTCTTATAAAAAAAAACAAAATCAAAGGGAAAAAAATTTGTCAATTAGCAAAGTACATATACTGATGTGACGTCACTACCCATACATGGCCAGCAGCCCTCCCAGCATATAATCCATATAATCAAACAGCAAACGTTGCTCTACCCATACATGGGCATATGTGGCAGCGAGTGTTTATGACACTTGGTCGACAACAATAGATTAAAAAAAAAAAAAAAAAAAACTTAATCAAATCCTTCAAAAATGTCGATATTTATTTTTATTTTGCCTTTAATATAATGTTCTTCCGCACAGTGCTACAGCAAGAAAGTCCTGGGTTTGAATCCCAGTATGTGGACTTTCTGCATGGAGTTTTGTACGTTCTCCCTGTGCATGCGTGCGGTTCTCCCTAGTTACTCTGGCTTTCCTGCATAGCCTTTAAACAAGTATTTTACATTATCTGGTCTCTCTAAATTGCCATTAGGAGTGCATGGTGCATGCTGTGTGCTTCTGTCTTGCCCTTTGATGGACTGGCGACCAGTCCAGGGTGTAGCCCCAGCTCTCGCCCAATAACCAGTAGAGATAGGCACCTCAGCCTTGCAAGGGAAAGGTTCAATAGACAATGGATGGATGGACGGACGGGTGTTCTTGCCTAGTGTACATAGTGAAACACAAAAGAGAGCAGCTGCACGAGTCTGCTTGTGCGCACAGGAGAAAGGCACTGAATAATCATTGAGTGGCAGTCTGATATGAGAAATACATTGACCAGCAAACGCTGGGCAGATTACAAGCTGTTGAGGATGGTGCACAACAACTTTGCATGTATTCAATGCACTGACTACAACAGCCTGGAAGGGGACCACCACAGAGAGCTCAGTCTATGCCAATTGCTCAGGTGAGTGCAAAAAGTTGTAATACATGGACCTTTGGTTCCATAATCCCAGCTGCATGATCTGAAAGCACACAGGGCCTGTCTATCTGCTGTGATCTCAGCAGATAGACTTGTATAATTTAAAAAGACAAAGCGACCACGTGATGGGGCCTTGGGTGGGATGGGTTTCGTGTTTATTGCTGAGGTATGATCTGAAAGGGCTTATTGATACACTCCACTAGGAGGTTAAGCCACAAAAGATCAAAGCTAAATAAGATTGCTACTCACAGAGTGCTTTATCCAAGCATATTAATAGAAAGTTAAGTGGAAGGAAAAAGTATGGTTAAAAAGCTGCACAAACAGCAGTGATAACTGCAGCATTAGGGGGATTGTGAAGACAACACACTTTGAGTTTAAGGGAGATTTAAAAGACATGGACTAGAACTGGAAACAGTCCTTTAAAAATGGCTGAAGGGCAAAACCTCATTTCAGCTAAACTGGTTGAAGTTTTTTTTTGTATCAAGTTAGTGTTCTGTTGCAACAAAGGGCAGTACTTTTTTGTAGACAAACTGAACACAGTTTGAACACAAACTGAACACTGCTTGTTCTCATCATTTAAACAGAAAGTCCTGCAGATAAACTGTTGAACACTGGCTATTTTAAGGTTTTTATCTGTGCAACTGGTGCATTTACCAACCTGTTGTGTCTGAATTGAAGTTTTCTTAGGGATCATAGGACAGGAAGGGGCCAGCTACAAATCTTGCTTATATTTCTAGTGTATAGTGTGGATTTGCTTCTGAAGGCAATAAGGGAAAACATTTGGGAGGGTCTGTTCAGTATTTCTGGTTCCAGAAGAACAGGAATGCATCTCTTAATTTTTCTCTTCTTTATTCATTTCCATTTGTCTTGGCCTATTCTCCTTTCCTGCCTCCCAAACTTCCTTATCGTCTTTATTTTACTCACTTGGTGCCAAAAAACGTTTTGTTCACACTGAACACTTTCCTTATTTCATGCCCTGCCACCCTCAGGTGTGAACAGAAGGGACTTAAGATCTGCATAATCCCAGAGCGGAACAGAGCCGTGACTCTGTGAACCCAGGGGCGAGGAGAGCAGCCCTCAGCCCGGAAAGGCAGTCAACTGACAGCACCTCCTATGAGAAATTATATGCTCTCCTTCTGGCCTTCCAGCTCACTACATCAGGGACGAGGGAGCCACAGGGAGGCATGGAGCAAAAAGCGAGAGATTAAGGAAGGAGGGCAGGTGTAAAAGACAGGCAGAATCAGACAGAAGTGGAACATGGGAAAATGTTCAGAGTGAACTGTGCTGAGATGTATGCAAAGAAGAAACAGTTTGGTACGTTTGGCTGCAGGCAACAGTTAGAACGGAGCTTGCAGATGGAGAAAAAATGTCTTGGTTGGGACATATGAGCAACTGTAGGCGTAAAAGGCAGAGAGCACAGACTGGAAAGACAAAATTGTTGGTTGGCTGTCAACAGGAGGAAATGGGGACAAAGAATGCAATGAATATTACAGGTCGTATCAAAGTTGAAGTGTGCTGGCTAAGAGGGTTGGAGATGCAGACAGGATGCAACAATCTGTGTTTGTGTGTTCTGAGAGACAATGTTGAACCTTTCACTTCATGCCGGTTTGAGTAAACTGCTAGCTGAAAAGGAAAACCTGAATCTGTCTGACTTCCTCAGTCTATTCTGCCACTCAGTTGATTTGTTTGAGGAGAATCTTTGCTTGAGACATAAGAGCAGAGAAGTTTAATTAAAAGTTCTGAATTACTTTAGAGAGTATTGACACATACTGGTTAAATTAGCTGTAATTTCCTATCATATTCATATTTTCCTTACTCCGTATTGAATGACGTGCCAATCTGCTCTGACAATATGATTGTACTAATATTGTAAAGTTTAATGGTGTGCTCTATTTGCAATTAGAAGTTGTAAAAGCAAATATAAAACACCAAAGAAGGGAAATTCTACTTTCCACTGTCGCCACATGCTTGCTCAGTATAAAAGATTGCTGCAAAGTTAACTGGCTGAGTTTCCTGAGATAGAAAACTTTTTGCGAACTGGCATAATAAACTGAACTTAACATCACTGATTTATAACTAGGATCAAATTAGAATGTGGAGAATTGACTTTAAATCTGACTGAATGATTGCATTGACCTAACTATATATTTTTATATAAAAATTAGATTTTCTTTTGGAAAGTGCCTGGATACATTTGTTGTGAATCGGCTATACATACATAAAATGAATTGAGGAATCCTGTTTGGAAAGATGAATTCCAACTGTGCTTTTTTAAACTTTTGAATCAAGGGTTGACATGGTACTTTGAAATCTCTATGGGGTAACATGTTCCTCTATTGTTTGAACATATTAAACTGGGAAAAATATCTTTGTATCAGGTAACACTGTAGTTAACTTGTTAACTGTAGTTAGCCTGGTCACCGAGCAAATGAGCAGTTTACCAAATGCCACTGGTTTTCTAACTTGCAGTTAGGTGAGAAAGAGGTTAACTTGGGTTTGACATCACTTCCAGGTCAACATTTCTCTACAGATGGTTAGCCATGTAATATTGCATATTCTCAAAAAATGTCTGACCTATGATAAGCCAATGGTTGTTATCATCTGTTTTTCAGATATAAATTGTATTTTACAAACCCTTTGTAAGTTGAAAACAGTTGAAATACATCAAACAGGTGGTGTCCATGTCAGGACTTCTTGACAAAATCACTATTAATTTAGTTTCTATGGATATTGTTATGATTTTAAAAATAATTACTTATTGAGTTTTGCTTTTGATGTACATACATTTTTCTTTTGATTCCTTCTTGTTCCCTTAAAGTAGTAATTTATTCAACCACAGTATAAAATCAGCAATATAGTGTAATTCAATAATGTCTTGAAAACAAAATACTGAATTTATAATCAATTACAAAATGTATTAAAATATAAAAAAACTAAATTACCAAATAAACAAATAATTTATAAATGCCAAAATTAATAATAGTATTGACTAATAATAAATGAGACCACATTATTTTGACCAAACAAGTTTGCTCTTGTTTTAGGGCACTTCACCTACTGAAAGGTAGTTAAATTTGGGGAAAATATGTTCAATAAATTCCAGTCACTTTTTGTATTCAAATGCTCTCAAATCACTCAGAGTTTAAATTTCGGGTGTTTGCACAAATTCGCTATGCTACAAACACCACACAGTATAGCAAATCTTACACATCATGTGTTTTGAATCCACGTCTGTATCTTAGTGTTTCCATACAAATGAAATGGAACTACCAACTGAAATCCAGGTAAGAATATTTCTTTGAAATTAAAATCTCTTTTTAGGAGATACCTGGGGAGACCTGGCATTGAAGAACCAGGACTTTTCTCCAGAATTATTTAAAAGAAGCAGGGCTGGTTCTGTAGTACCTGTGACAAAAATCTCCTGTATTCTTCACATGTCTGGACTGAAGATCAGGGTTGCAACATGAATGCATTTTCCTTTAAAGAAAACATAAAAAATTTACTATAACTTCCCAAAGCATTGTGGGAGAATGTTTTATGGTCTGATGAAGCTATAGTTACAATTTTATGCAAGAATTCCATAAGGTATGTTTGGCACAAAAACAACATTGAACGGGTTACTTTTCTTCAGATGGAACTGTTTTTGTTGTTGCCAAAATTGATTGAAATAAGAATATTGCGATTCAAAATATCAGTCAGTTTTGGCCTTGAATCTTCAGTTGTTGGCTCGTGATCAAACCAAGTATTAATTTGAATGTGTTCACATTTAGATTCATTTGCATTTCAGTTCAAATGTACAAAATAACCTTATTTGTGGAAAACGTTTACAAATGCTTTATCTCAAAAACGCATTTACGCAATAACGCATTTATAAACGGGTGCCGTACCTTTACATAAACGAAATAGCTCAAGTTGCACATCTTGCCGCAGTGTGGGACGTTTATTAAAAAATAATAACACTCTAAAACTTTCAAGTACACAGAATTCAGAAGTTTGTGAACTTCACAAGAGCTGAAGGACAAACTGTGGAAATGTGTCCGCACCTCCTGGTCATCAGCTATGTATCTGTTCATTGATGAATTGGGAGGGAAGCATGGGATTGTCTTGGAATGAAAGATGGATAATCTCAACAGGCATCCCCGCTGTCCTTGCCTCTAGGCAGTGAGAGATCATGAGTCACATCTGAAATGGGTTTATCATCCCATTGAGCTGGGAACTCCTGAGCCTGATGTGTGCTTCCTTCAGAGAAAAGCTGTCCTGGGGCAGGCTTTTCTTCTTAACTGTAAATGTAAATGCTGAAGCTAACTTTTCCGGTGATTAAAAACCCAACATCATCACATTTTAATGAAATATGGCCTTGGAGAGAATTGCTTTAATTATGTTACCGACATCTTTAGAAATCATCAGTAACAAATGTGCTAACCCAGCAGAGGGCATATTCTTTTTAGAGAGTTTAACTGCATTCTAGACACATGATGTTTCTAATACTTTTACACTACAGAGAATTAATTTTTTTTATGCTACCTCCTGGCCTTCCAGAAAAACAAAGCCTAAATGTATATGTGTCTTTGGAAAGCTCCTTCAGATTTGCACAGTTTGTGCCTGTCTATTATTTAATTGGGGTTGTATCATACTGAGCAATTTAACCAACAGTGGTTTTGTGTTATATACAGCACTGAGACTCACAAATGAAAAACACTGCTTATGGTCTTCCTTTTACAATTATTCAATAAAGGAAACTTGTAACACGGTTCTACACCAATAATAGTGCAGTTTATTTTCGTTCTTTGTGAAATTCTTTTTGTGCGTAGATGCAACAGTCTTTGGTCTCTTTACTTTTTCTTAGTTTTCTTTATGCTCAGTTTATTCATATGTATGTGTCAAGTAATTTAACAAACAAAATAAGTCAGGCAATCCAGAGAAAATTCTGAATTACTTTTACTTTTGCTTTAACCCTGTGCCACCACTATTTTGAGCTCTGAGCAAAAGTCCTAATTAGTCAACAGATCCAAAAGAATCACATGGAATAAAATAGCGTGGAATATAAAATTAAATATCAAAAAATAATATAATGTTGGAAAAAAAAAAATACATGATATTTATACACTTAATACTTAATACTTCCAAACAAACTAGTCCAAACAAATATGACCTGATACACAGTAGTTAAACACATGAGTAGGAAATTTTTATAAACTCAGGTGAAATAGCAACATTTGGGTACAGATGAGGGATGTTTTGACCACATAAAACAATTCACTGTAACTCTTAAGACAAAATATAAATCATGTAAGAGAGACTCTAGACTTTTTGTGCAGTAGCTTGCGAAAACTGAACCATAGGTTTAAACATTCTCTGCAGTTTAACTGACTTAATTTTCTCAGAAATAAAGTGTTATGACAAGAATTTAAGAGTAACTGAAATCAAACCCACAACCTTCAGATTGAAAGACAGCTGTGCTACCCAATGAGGCACAGTCTCCACAATAGTGCAAACAATAAGTGTATACCAAGGGTCTCCAAGCTGAGGCTCCGGGGGCGCCAGTTGCTCTTTGGACCTTCCACAATGGCTCTTAATAGCTTCAGCTAAAAATTATTAAAAAAAATAATGTTTTTAAATATAGATGTAATAACAAATGCAGGTTTTAGCATTTTTTTTATTTTTCCGTGGAATAATTGAATTGAATTGAAATTTAGTGTCAACTGAATGACTCTTAAAGTCCTATTTTATTAGATCTATTTTTCTTGTCATTAGGTTAGAAAGTATCTGCTTTTATTTACATAATTTTCCACAAACATAGAAGAAAATAACAATACATTTGTAGTAGATGTTTATCAAAGATTAAAAGTTTATTTTTCAAAAGATCACGTAACTTTTGGGTCTCTAAACGAGTTTTATTTAGCTGGATTTAAGACAAAAATGGCTCTTTGGATTGTAAAGGTTGTAGACCTAAGGTCAATACCCGTTGGCACAACCATGCCATCACAGACGTAGTCCTGGAGTGTGTGAATAGGTGCAAGTGGTCAATTCTATGAACGTAAATTCATATTTCAAAGGCTCAAAATCAGTTTTAGGTATTTGATCATTTTTCCCAACATGAAGATGATCTGTCTGAAACGATCTTGGGGAAATAAGATCAGCCTTTTTAGCACAAAGTCTGATAAAAAATTGGTGTTATTACAGATGCACAGACAAGTAGACTAGTGACCGAGTCTCAAAAATGTAATTTTTTTGTAATTTTGTAAATCTGGGGATGCACAGAATTGTCGAAGAAGCCATTTAAAAGGAAAATGTATTTTTTTACATGCAGAGACATGGACATGGTTCAATTGGGCTGCAAGAGAGCCAGAAACAAGCAAGACTTTCTGTTTTACCTCTTTTGAACTTTCATCCTGTAACATGCTGTAAATGAAAACAGACACATGAAGACTTCTGTTTTGGTAATGCTAGCTATGCTTTTCAATAATAATAATCAAAAAAATATTCAAAATGTTAATTGCAACCTTGTCCTTAAAAAACATTAGTAAAACCCTGATTTACAGGGAAAATTTGTGTTTCATTGCTGGTAATATGTAAAGTTCAGAAATCTGAATGGGCTACGGTTGGTATCAGAAGGTCGAAGCTTCACAAAAGCTAGAGATCAAGTTTTGTTGAGCAAAATATTGTTTGTCTGCTAAATCCTAAAATCCTTCTTGACTCAGCACGTCGAAATAAATTCTAAGCTTTAGTTTATTTGTAAAATAAAAACCCTCTAAAACTGGATTTTGTGCCAGAAATGTTAAATCTATGCACGACATAGCCCATAGCAGCACTTTCCCTCGAAGAACCCACTGAAACACCTGTTAAACTGCAGAAGGAAAAAGCTGTTTCTCACAGCCAACACACTGGAAGTAAACACAATTTAGCCAAGATATAAACCTCAAACACTCGGTTACTGACATAAGACACAGTCTTTCTGGAATGGGTTTAATTAAATTCTGATAGTTGTCCCAGCTGGCATAGTAGAATCTGCTCTCTAAAGTGATATCTGGAGGCAATACAAAAAGAGGTTTTACAAAATATTCATTTTAAACAATCCATATTCCAAGGAGTTGTCATAAAAACAACATGTCCTCTGGCTTTCGCATTTGAAGAAAATATTAATTTAATGTGAAACCTTTTGCATATTTAAAACAACCACACTAACTGAAACTGAATCAATAAACAGAGCGATTATTTTGTTGTTGCCAGATCAAACATGAATGTTGCTTGTGTGTGTTGGTGATTTCACCTTGAGTTGCACTCTGACTTTTTCCAAAAATGCAGGAAACTCCCTGCACACTCAGCGATACACAGGAAGGAGTCCTGGCACAAAGGAAGAGTAGAAGAAGAGCAGAGCAGATGGGATGTTTACGTGACTTAATGACTAAAAAATGAGCCAAGTATAAAGAGGGGAGTCGAACAGACGGTTTGCTCTCCGCAGCAAGCACAGCTACGAGCAGTCCCAGTGTACTTATCAATGAAGCATGACGACTAGAGACATGAAGAAGATTCATCAAAAGATAAAGAACAACTTAGTCTGTTTGTGCTTCTTAGCTTTAAAATCCAGATAGGAAATGTGGAAGATCTGATTGTCTCTCCTTCCTTAAAAAACGTTAACCTTGTTATGCTGTCTGCTCATTCTTTTAGGAATGTATTTTTATATTTATTTTTATGATTTTGCATTGCAAGAGTCTGTGCTGCTCAAAATAAAAGTCATTACTTACTTAAACTAACATCCCTTTTTACTTTAGTATCAACCCGCAGAAATACGCCACTGAGTGTTGTATTAAACACTCCAGACGCATGGGGGGGCAGTGTCCTGCAAAAATTAAACCTATGTCAGCCAATCAGAATCATTCTAAACAATCATGACTTCCTGTTTGGTATAAAACAGGTGCCAGGAGGTTCATTTGTGTGGACAGAAAAAGAAGTCTGAACCAATGTAATCAGCACCTCTGACAGCATTCCCTGCACTGTATTGCCGAGTCTATAAACAATGGTCGCACATTTGACGTCAGCGCCGCAATATTTGTTGCTGACAGGGATGTACCGAACGATAAAAGTCCATTTGATCATGGACACAGGCAGGCTCAAAAACATGTTTTTTTTTTATTTCCACTTTGGCTGGAGTTTTCATAATTCATTTTAAGTGATGTAGAACAAAGTTTATGTGTGATGAAAGGTCAAACCTCATAAAAGGTTATTCGTTTTCCCAGATATCCGCCTACGTGTAGACAAGGTCTGGGTTTTGGTTTCCATTTGTCTGTATTTTTGATCACTTCTGAGTTATTTCTAACTTTCTGAGTTTCACTTCTATTATTATTATCATAGTCTCGCCAAACTAGTTCATTCCTTTGTGTTCAGTTTAATAGTTTATTTTCGTGTTTTATTCTTCGTGCATTTGAATTTATTTCTCTCAATTCAGTGTTCCCCTTGGTTTTAAGTTAATTTGTGTCTTAATTTAGATCCCTGTGTTAATTAGCCTACCTCCTTCACTCGCCCTGCTTTCCTTTTGGCTCCTGTTACTTCCCGTTTGCCTGTCTGTTCCTCCATTGCTCCTGTTACCATGCCTGTTTGTCTGCTTCTGCTCCTCGCCCTGTTCTCCTTCTATTTCATTATTAATAAATCTTTATTATGCCTATACCACATTCCCGTCTATGCTTGGGCCCTACTCCAAACATCATGACACAAGCAGCCTTTAGTAAAAAAGGGATTTGTGAACACACGTAATTGCTCTCTAAACCTAATCCTAATCCATGACAAGATCGAAGCGCCTGACACAGATCGGCCCATTGCTCCGGTGGACATTACATTTGTGATTGGATATATGAGGAGGTGACAGTTTACTGATGGGGTTCGGTGTTAGACTGACACCTTGGGCTGAGAACTATGAGGGATTGTTTTCTGCTCATTTCAGCAAGGCCAAATATGATTCTTTTCAGTTTTTGGTATATGAAAGACTCTTTTGCACTCCTACAGTTGATCTTACACATCTGTTGTCACTGAGATAATTGTTAATGGAGGACTGATTGCCAGATTAAATGCTTTTTTCTATTTTATTTAATTTTGTTGTATTTATAGATATTTTAGGGCAAAGATGATTATTACAAAACAAAAGAATCACAGACACACAACATTTGGGAAGTCCAAAAGTGTGTCTAAAAAGCCATAAAACAATGTCCAAAAACATGAGGAACAAATAATCTCCTTAAATGCTGATTACCTCCAATTTGACTTTATTCACTTAGATATCCAAGAATTAAATGATACATCCAAGAATTACAACAATAATTAGAATATATCTTAGATAAATCTAATACACAAAAGGTTTCACAAATCACAGTGTTTTAAATCATCTGTAACCAGTGTAAAATCTTTTAGTAAAGGTTTGAGTACTCTAAGTATTGCTGTTTCCTGTTGGACCCCATCAAAGGGTGGACCAAACCTCCAAAAAGCATTAAACTTGCACGTTTAAGTATTTAACAGATGGAAGAAAGGTTTTGAAAATAATGTGATTTCTCTGTTCAGTGTAAAAGAATTGAAGTTAATTGTTTCACGTATTTAAGGCCCATATGCCTTGAAAATAGTAAAGTAGCCCTTTAGCACCAAATCTGACAACCAGTTCATCCACTTTGTATGGTAATATTTTTCTGATACTCCCATCACACTGTTGCATGTCTGCCTTTCATTTCAATGGCATACGAAGACTGAACACCACAGTAAAATAACTAATTTGGCACTGACATCACACATTTGACACTGTAGCAAAGACAGTTTCATCACAAGATTAGTCAGGCTGACAGATATTTTTTAAAAGGCTCAAAACTGTAGCCCACACACATTATTTATACTGTACACCACTGCTACAAAATTCCAACTATGGCTCAAATATTGCAGTAATCACCCAATAATAAAATTATATGATCGCCCTCTACACTATAGATGTCTGCACTGCTTAAAATTTAATCACCTGGAATGCCGAATGTTCGAAACTGAAAGTGAAACTAACAGCTTGACCTGTTCATTGGTTAATTTGACAATTTTCTGACCACTTGGAGGTCCTTTTAGAAATTTTATTTCCAGGCAATCCTTCAGTTTGAAGACAAAAGTAAATTAAATAAGATAGTGACACCACTGCAAAAAGTAAATGAAAGATGCAGCAGAACACTGTGAATTCCACACCCTTAATCCAAAAAAAGACACTCTATGCATCAAATGTGACTACGCAGCAAATGACTGACAAGGTAGAGGGCTTCTTCAAGGCTAATTTAGCCAAGGCAAGTTCTGCTGACAGCAGTTGAAGAGCACTTTGCAAAAAAGACTTCATGTCGACGACAAATTTGATCACATTTCAAGTTTATCTTGTGCCTTAAAGAAATAAAGTACTGCATTTTTGAATAAATTTGAACTAAGAAAATGTTACACACCTGCTTATGTTTTCAATAAAGGGCATCTAAATTAATGCTAATTTAGAGAGATATTCTGCAACGGTGTGAAAAACCAAAATCACAACTTGATTTAATCTTCTAGAATTTTTGGGTTTTTGCAACGATTGTGCTAAATATAAAGGGTCAGCAGGAAATAGCTGGAGGAATGGTATATGTCAAGCTGGATATCATACCTTTTTCATAAAATAGCCCTTGCATCATAGTCTATAGGTTTTTTTTTCAGGTTTGTATGTTACTTTTCTTTTAAGTTATTTTTCTTTCTTTCTTTCTTTCTTTCTTTCTTTCTTTCTTTCTTTCTTTCTTTCTTTCTTTCTTTCTTTCTTTCTTTCTTTCTTTCTTTCTTTCTTTCTTTCTTTCTTTCTTTCTTTCTTTCTTTCTCCATCCTGCTCTCTGCAAACCAGCTGTTGCTCCTAAATTGCTTTTAAAAGGTACATTTTCTATTTATTTTCTTTACATAGTGTTATTTTAATAAAAGTCAGCCACTACCAACTTCCCTGAAAGCCATGACCCAGCGAATAATAAATGCATAAGTAAGCATAGCTGATGTGCATTTGCTCAAAGATCATCTTTAGAGACATAAAACTGTTAAGCTAAGGTTTAGCAGCATTGTTCATTGGTGAGAGAGATGCACCATCAAAACATTTCAGACAGGATGCAACAGTTAGTTGTATTTTCATCAATTGTATTTAATTCAACATTATTTTGACAGTCCTGCCATTTTTAAAATTAAATGAGAAGTCAGTCAGTCATTTTCTACCGCTTATTGCATAGTGGGTCGCGGGGGAGCTGGTGCCTCTCTCCAGCAGTCTACAGGCGAGAGGCGGGGTACACCCTGGACAGGTTGCCAGTCCATTGCAGGGCAACACACAAACAACCACACACACACTCATTCATACACCTAAGGGCAATTTAGAGTTACCAATTAACCTAACAGGCATGTCTTTGGACTGTGGGAGGAAGCCGGAGTACCCGGTGAGAACCCACGCATGCAAGGGGAGAACATGCAAACTCCATGCAGAAAGACCCCAGGCCGGGAATCAAAGCCAGGACCTTCTTGCTGCAAGGCAACAGTGCTGCCAACTGCGCCACCGTGCAGCCCTTAAATGAGAAGTAGTTAGAGTAATTGCAAGAGGAGCACAGTAACAAAACATTACAGTGAAAGATAAAGTGACAAATACCAGAATTAGAAGTATTAAAGCTATGACATTTAATGTTTCTAACACTGAAAAGAATTTCTTATTGCCTAAATCTGCTTAAGAAGATCACTGATTTTTGCCGTTTTCCTTGGGGAGGATTAAACCTTATTGTTTTGGGTTAATCTCAGATCTCAATAAGAGTTAAAGACCTCTGACAAACCACACATTAGATCTGCTATGTCCCCAACACTAATGAGAAATTAGACAAAGTTATCTAATATGACAAGAGAAGGATTAGGATCTGTTCTCATGATTATATACATTGATTAAAAGAAACAAGAAATTGCATATATTTAATTTCTACATTAATTTCGTAGGCCACCCTACGGAGGAAGCTCATTTCAGCCGCTTGTATCCGGGATCTCGTTCTTTCGGTCATGACCCAAAGTTCATGGCCATAGGTGAGGGTAGGAATGTAGACCGACCGGTAAATTGAAAGCTTTGCTTTTCGGCTCAGCTCTCTCTTCACCACAACGGACCGGCACAGTGCCCCCATTACTGCGGCAGCCGCACCAATCCGTCTGTCGATCTCCCGCTCCATTTTTCCCTCAC
>JAHUTJ010001792.1:0-16479 GCA_036250325.1 Characodon lateralis
TAATTTTGTCCAGTTTGACCCTCCATTCTTGATGCCTGTATAGGAGGTCATGTCAGAATTTGAATCAGGTGTTCTGGAGCAGACACACATCTAAAACATGCAGGGAAGGGGTCCCTGAGGACCAGGGCTGTGAACCATTGAGCTACAGTTTATAAATTGTGAAGGTAATGCCTTTGTGGCCATTTGTTCACCAAGTACAGTTCTCTTGCTAGGTGCATTTTTCTTTCGTTTCAGCAATTTGAAACATAAAAGTAATGTCATTGTTCGAAGGAAACAATCACCTAATAAATGAGTAAAATACAACTATGTACATTTTGTTTACTCAAGGCGTGGTCTGTTTCCTTGTTTGATATTTTATTATTTCTTGACTATTATTCTTTTTACTTTAACTGGCCTACCACAGCTAAAAACAAGGACCTAACTGGTCCTTCAAATAAAGAAATTGTCAAAAGACTAAATTAAGAAAACAAAAATGGGAGAGTCACAGGAGTGGGAGTCGTTCTAAATGGGAGCAGGATGGGAGTGGGAGTCAATTTACCAGGAGTGGGAAGGGACAGGATTTTTTTTTTTTTATGCTGGCCTTGGATTGGGATGGGACAAGACATTTTTCTGTGGGAGCAGGATGGGACAGGAGAGAAAATCCAATCCCGTGTCACCCTTTAATGAGCAGTAATCAGGCTCACATCTTTGCATGTGTTTTTCTTCCTGATCCAAGTTTGATCATCTGGGTGGGCAGGCAGGGAGGCGAAAAACAGGAGGTCCAGTAGAGTGGAAAGTTTCCTACTTGGGGAGGTAGGTTCCCGGAGGCTAAAGGAGAACATTCTTTGCCATTCTTCCAATGCCGGCTTGATGGCTAGCAGTTCTTGTTCTTCAACATCATAGTTTGGTTCTGGGGATGAGAACCGTTCTGAAAAAGAGGCACAAGGGTGGAGCTTACCTTCTGATGGGATTTTATGATAACACTGGTCCCACACCAGTGTTAGATGCATCAACCTCCAGAATACACTGGATCTTTGGATCAGGGTAGATCGGGATGGGGGCTGAAGCAAACCTTGCCTTAAGGTTCTCGAAGGCTCCTTCAGCGTCCTGAGTCCAGGAAAACATCCTCTTGGTAGAAGTAAGGGCGGTTGAAGGTGACTTGGTTATGCTGACAGTCCTGATCAACCTTTGATAAAACTTTGTGAAACTTAGAAAACATTGAAGCTGCTTCCTGGCAGTAGGTTTGGGCTATTCCAGAACCGATTTGACCTTAATCTGTGTGTTTGTGCGTCTTTAAAATATATCTCGTCCAGTATATTGTCCAGATAAAAGAACATGAAGACATTAAGCAGGACTCTGAAGATATTGTTAACTAGATTCTGAAAAACTGGTGATTTATTAGCAAGTCCAAATAGCATAACTAAATTATCATTGTGCCCCGAAGGTGTCTTGAAAGCAGTTTTTCTCTCGCTCCCCTCTCAGACAAAATGGAAGGCGTTACGGAGGTTTAGCCTCCAGAAGAACCCTTGGATGTTTTGACTGAAACTCCAGAGATCCATTTCCTCAAGTTAGTGTCTGCTGGGGAACTGTTACTTTGACCTCCTTCCTTGTTGCTTTTGTTTTAATTTTGAACAATCAGAGACCATCAAAATAAAAAACATGATAAAAAAAACTGTTGCCATAGTTACGCATCATAACAAATGTCTAAAAGTGAAAAAGGTATCAGCAAAGCTGCACAGCATCTGAAACCAGAGGGAATAATCGTCCCAAAAAGCAATGTTTCAACCAGACAAAAGAGGAACTGAAGTTCTTCAAAAGAATAAAGTAGAAGAAAAGTGACAGGGTTATTCCAACATTCTGTCACCTTTTCTGCTGCAGTAAGTTGTAGTAAAGATTTACCTTTAAAAAGTCTAACCAGGGACTGAGCCTAACCATGGACTGGGACTCTGGCTGGGCTAGAGGGCTTGTGGGCAGCACAACAGTAGCTTTTTTATAAATGTAAAATTGTTTTATATTCTAACCCTGATTAAAGAAATTTTCTTTAAATCAATGATTTAAATTTACCAAACACCAATGCATTTTTACATAAATAAAACAGACTGGACACTCATGTATAGGGTAAATATTTAGAAGTTTCGATTTTTCTACTTTGGTATTTACTTTACTTCCATATGTTAAAGAACATTTCCTTATGTGTTTTTGTGTCATGGCTGAACAAGTTGGCAAAGCAGACCTAGGGACACATTTGCATTTGGCCGACCAAATCACAATTTTTATAGGCCTCTTTTGCAATTACATATTCTGTGTTAATGCTACTTTCAGATGGAATTAGTTCTTTATGTGCTCCGATGCTTGTACTCCATTAATTTAGTTTTATTGCTGCTAAATTAGATTCACTTACGCCCTCTGGCAAGGAAGCATAACAGGCATAAAAATAATTAAGACCACTAAACATTTGTTCTCAAAACATTCAACTGAAGTTCATTGTAGGTATGTCACATGAATGTTAATGACCTCCAAACCTCCTTGATGTCTCTGAAAATTAAGTTGATATGAACTGAATAACTTGCACTTTTTTATTTGAGTTTCTCTAAAGGTCACTAGGAGCCTCTGCCAGCCTGGGATATCATGTCTCACCGCCTACTTCAACTTTCTGGGGGATTCTTTTCTCTGTGGATCTGGCATTGAGATAATAATTATATTGTCACCTTCACCCACCACATTCTGTGCAGACGGTGCTCTTTCCCTTTTATCATCTAACATTATGTTTTAGTGCCACTTTTTTCAGCATTATAAAAAATGCTTTCCTTTTGCTACAACTAAGAGCTACAACTTCAGGGGTCACTTTGAGTAGCTTATTTGATTGCAGCTTGTGTGCTGACCTATGAAGTACATGTTCAAAAAAAGCCATACTATTTTTTCTCCATCCTGAACTAAGTTAGAATGAAAGAAGAGAACACTGGATAACAAAGACAATGACATGTTGAGTAGTTGAGGACCACAACGCTGCCTATTCCCAGTCACATTTCGTTGTCTTGGGATCATATTGTGTGTGCGTTAGCAATCTGTTTGAGTATCTTTTTCTGTTTGGAATCAGTGAGAAAGATGAGAACTTTGGAACAAATAGAAATATAGTTATCACAACTTGTATAAAATTGCGGTTGGATAAATCGTTCACCAGGATCATTTGCAGTTGTTGGTAGTCTAGTGGTTCAGAGTTGGCTGTTGCACCCATGTTATCTGGGTCTAATCCCCAGTTAGGGAAAACATATTTTAATAAATCTATCTTGGAAAAAAGTTTTAATCACAATGAGGCTTCACCTGGTGAAATAAAGACCGTTATTATAAGCATTATAGGTATAAGTATCATAAGCAAATTCACATCACAACCCTCTCAAAAATTTGTTTCCACTTTTCCTTTTGATCTAGCCATTGAATCATAAAGACATATTAAGATCATATTGACACCATATTCATAATTTATTGGCATCACAGTCACCATTCATTTATTTAGTCAATTTATAGTTTTACAAAAGAAATTAACGTTATTATAATGAATTCTGCCTATTTTACTTTTTAATTTTTAATTTTTTTTTTTATTTGATTGGGACAGAGCACATTAATGAACAATCCTATACAAATTGCATACAAATTGTAAATGTGCTAGATTATAGCAAAACTGCTAATTTACATCTATAGTCCCGAGACAGACATAGCACATACGACAAATACATACATCAAGCATAAATGTATACAACCTACACAGATACAGTCGTAGTTAAAAATGACAACTGATTTACTTTAAGGAAGATTTTAAGTTGTTTTTTTTTGTTTTTTTTTAATTAGGTAGGATGGGCATTCTCTTACATTTGTTGTCAAACTGTTTCAAAACTGACTTCCGCTCACTGACAATACAGTTTGTCCAAATTTTGTTCTTCTGTGTGGGATCTCAACATCTCCTCTAAAGGAGGCTCTGGTGCTGAGACCCCTCACTGGTTTAACTGTAATATATTTGGAAAGTGGGGGCGGGCCAAATCATGAAGGGTTTTGTAAAAAGGCAGCAATTTTTAAAATTAATGAAGTTTTGAAAATTGAGCCTTTTGTATTTCTCTTGAATGTTGCAGTGATGATGTGACAAAGGCTTTTAAGATTTTGATGGATTTTTTATAAAAGTTTTCTATATTCTTTCGGTTTGTTTCTCCAGTAAGTGACCAGGATGTAATACAGTACTCTATATGTGAAAATATCATTGAATGTAAAAACAATTTTGCCACGTTTATCGTCATGAATGGCCTGATTTGTTTGAAATCCTGTAAATTAAACTTGATTACATTAGCAGTGAGTTTACCATGTTTTTGAAAAGAAAGTGTCGGGTCCAATGTGACCCTGAGATACTTGAACTCCTCAACAAGATCCAGCTCTGAATTATCCGATATTTTTATTTTTTTTCCAATACGTTTATTAATGTTTTGCCAAATTATTTTGTCATCTCCGTTGGCACTTTGGATATTAATAAAATAAATTTTGCCTTTGCCTTCCGTAAGGCATGAGCACCTTTATTTCTTAGAAATGAAAATCTTAATCTGCCTGTGGTAAGGCCAGATTTTAGAAACATTTTAAGTTAATCATCCCTTTTTCTTATCAGCACTTTACTTTCATTATTAAACCACGACAGATTATTATGTTTTAATTTATCTTTCCCACTTTTTTAGAAATGGCCACATTACTTCTGTAATTTTAGAACTATATAGTTGAGAGACAATTTTGACTTCATTTGTTGCAACTAATTCATTCCAATTTATTTCCCTCAGTGCTGCATTTTGATTTTGATATTGAGATTTAGGAATAAAACTACAATGACTTCTTGAGTTAAATATAATCCTAAATTGTTTTTTGTTCAGTTTCCTGGAGAAAAGCATTATATTGTGATCTGAAAGTCCTGTGATAAAACTATAAGTTTTAAAGTTTCAGAATTATTTGTTATTTTTGTAGAATTCTTTATCATTTGTGTTAAATTAAAAATAATTTGCAATTTGTTTGAGGTTTTTCCGTTCTTTTTTGTCAGTCCAATAATATTAAAATCACCTATTAAAATTATTTCTTTGGTTGTATCACAGTGGGGCTGCACGGTGGCACAGTTGGTAGCACTATTGCCTTGCAGCAAGAAGGTCCTGGATTTCTGCATGGAGTTTGCATCTTCTCCCCGTGGATTCTCACCAGGCATCCTCCCACAGTCCAAAGACATGCCTGTTATTTTGATTGGTCTCTCTAAATTGCCCTTAGTTCTGTGAATGAGTGTGTGCATGGTTGTTTGTGTGTTGCACTGCAATGGACTGGCAACCTGTCCAGGGTGTACCCTGCCTCTCGCCCATAGACTGCTGGAGATAGGCACCAGCTCCCCCGCGACCCACTATGGAATAAGTGGTAGAAATGACTGACTGACTGACTGACATTGTATTAGAGAGTGATATATGTACAGCAACATACTCCAAAGTAATTTCACTGGGCAGTTCAATCATTGCTTATTTAAGGATGTCCTTCACATACAATAACACTCTACCACCTCTCCCATTGTCTCTGTCTCTTCTCAAGGCGTTATACCTGGGCATATTAATAACAGCCTTAGATGAGGAACGAGTTAGCCATGTCTCTGTAAGTGCCAAGAAATCTATATTTGTACCACACAAAAGATATTCCAGTTGTTCACGTTTAGACATCATACTTCTTATGTTTAGGTGACCACCAAATAGTCCCCTTGGTTTAGAAAGCTTGTGGCATAGATTAGTGGTTTCATGCCATTTAATAAATGGCTTTCTACGTGTTGTTGCTAAAGGATATATTTGATCGGCATGGCAGATGTCGTCAGTTGTTTGAGTCAGAGGCCCTGTCCCAATACTCGCACTTCCACCCTTGTGTCCCTGAATTGCGCATTCCCGTTGATGGGTTCGAGTGCGTAGTGTGTCCCAATTCTCCAGAGTGGTCCTTAGCCCCGCCCCCTTTGTGCCCTCAATCCAAAGTATATTACCCACAATTCACTGCTGCAGATGACGCTCCGAGCAAAATTCAATCACAATCATCAATGTAATCAACCATCAAATCAGAATAATGAGAACTGAGTAAACGTTAGACAGCAAGCTGACAAATATATATTTTTACTGGTTTTCCAGGCTCAACATTGTTAGATACCACTGGGTTCAGAGTGAGTCTGGACAGTCAATAGCCCATAACACTGAAGTTACATTTCAAACAAACTCTGGTGCAGCGAGAGTCTGGTGTATAAGCCTCTTTCGCTTCCTGCACTTTCTTCTCCTCAAAACAATTGCTTGTTGCAGTTTTAAATCGTTTTTTTACCAGCAAGGCTGTGAAAACAGCACTGGTTCCCACTCTTTGATGTTGCAGTTACGGTGCAGAGGTGCAAGTCGATGACGTAACCCCCTACTGTTCCAATTCTCCAATTTTGCACGCTTGTGACCTGTGCACTTCAAACCCTACATGCACTTGTACAAAGTACATACTTCAAAGAAGGGCATAGGGTGTAGTATGGGTATTGGGACAGGGCCAGAGACACAAACTCACAAGTGCGCACTCCTGAGTTCTTCCTGCCTTTCGGCCTTTCCAATATTGTTCACTTGATGGCGCAGTAGAGCAAATGAAGCATGTTATTGCCTCAGCTCATAAGTCGAGCAATTGGATGGAAAGCCTCAGTGCTTCAAAAGGCTTCATCTCGCCATCACTAAGTGTCAGACTTCCAGAACAAGAGGGAAAGAAACATGGGAACCAGGACATGCAACAGTAGAATCCAGGGAAAAATGACCAAGACTGATAGACCTAAATTCTATGGAGATGTGATTAGAAACATGGAAACCAGGTGCATACAATCAACAGAATGCAGAGTAGAGGGGAGAATATAAGAGAATCTAATCTGAGATTGGTTTGAATTTTTAATACATCTGACAATAAAAGCATGTATTATGTGTGCTATAACTATTAGAATTGTATTATTGTATTAATGATATACAGTACTGTGCAAATGTTTTAGGCAGGTGTGAAAAAATGTTGTAAACAAAGAATGCTTTCAGAAATATAAATATTGATTGTTCATTTTTTATCAGTTTACAAAATGCTAAGTGAGCGAACCCAAATATACAGCCAAAGTCATTAAAAATTACCTTATGAGTAAAGAAGAACAAGACTTACTGGAAGTGATTGTATGGCCCCAGAGAGCCCCGATCTCAAAATCATCGAGTGTGTCTGGGATTACATGAATAGACTCTATGCTGCTACTCTATGTTTGGTTCCGATTCCTGGGATGCAGAGTAGACTTCAACCAGAAGACCTGAGTGGTCTGAAAGATTGTAAGACAACACATTTTCTGTGTCCTTTAGTGGTAAGCCATTCAGCAATTTATAAACTATAAACAGGAATATTTTAAAGACTATTGTTTGATATACAGAAAGCCAGTGTAATGACTTCAGAACTGGAGTGATGTGCTCTACTTTTTAAGTTTTAAGGAAGACGTGGGCAGCAGCATTCTGGATGAGTTGCAGATGGAATTTGATGACATCATTTTCTTAATTTATAAGGTCTAAGTTGTTGATGGCCCCACCATTGCCAGCAATAACAACAATTTAAGCAATGTAAGCATCTCATACAAGGTTTAGGAGTGTGTTCATGTTAGATGAGAAAACCAGAATTGCAGCCTCCACTCTAATTCATCCCCAATGTGTTCAAGAAGGTTGAGGTCAGGACTCCCTGCAGGCCATTCAAGTTTCTTTACACCAAACTTTATACACCTATGCTTATCCTAGATTTTTTTATATGTCCAATTAAGCTCAAAATCCTTCACATCCCTGGCAGATTTAGGTTTAAAGTGGTCTTTTAATTTTACCAGCATATTTCTTCTGACTGGTAGTAATATGAGTATTGACTTGAATCTGATAGAGAATCTGTGAATGGAGCTAAGCATTCGGGTGACGACAAGGAGTCCATCAAACTTTAAACTTGGTGCTTATTAACTAAGATAAAGGGTTCAAACACCAGTGGAAACAAGCAGAAAGCTTCACCAACAATTATAAAAACGGTTTGTTTACTGTAATTATTGATTATTCTGAAGGTGTAATAAATTTTTATCAGGCCACTTAATAAAAACTGTTTTTTTTTTTCAAACTTTATACAACTTTTACACTGCCATATTATCTGTCGAGAGAAAAAATCTATATCTTCCAGGGGTTTAAATAAATTTGGGCTTATTTGTATGTCCTAAGATGGTTTATGTGCAATTCTTAAGAATTCCAATTCATGCCTACTTCCATTTTCATTTTTGTCTGCAGTATACAGAAAATGATCTTTTGATAATTCCTTTTATTTTGACAAAGAAAGGGGACAGTTTGCTTTGTATTTCAAACACACCAAAACACTCCATCCAGATGCTTGGTTTGATAGCTATGATGCTTGACTAATTTTAACCAAATCAGCATGTGAAACAATAATGACAGTAGCACAGTACTAGACATTGTGGTGCATGGTGAGGCATATGTTGTATTTCATTAGACGTTAGAAAGGGCTACCCCCTGCTGCTACAGTGTAATTGCAGTGTCATTATGTTACAGGGGATTAACTCAGATATGAGACTATAAAAGAGACATCCTGATTTAACTGCCAAATTAGTTTGGTTTTCTTGAAATACTAAATGTTCTGCTGGAACAGGGGTGTCTAAAATACAGACAGGTGGCCATGCACGGCCCTAACAATGATTTTCTGCAGACCATAGTTCAAGAATGATACAAATTTTGCCTGTCTTTGCATATGGACGCATTTTTCATAATTTTTAAGTGTTAGATTGTGACAAAAAAAATTTAAACATTCTTGAAACTGAAAATTTTAGGTGCAATTTTTGGTGTCAGACCAAAAATTCAGCAAATTTTAATCAAAAGCAGACTTGGGCACACCTATTCAGTAAAATTGTCTACATACCACAAGTGTTTTCTAAGAAAGACTAACCCATATATACTGTAGTTCTTGTTGCTCAGCCACAAGACTTACAACCCCAAAAATTTCAGAAACTGTGTGCTTGTCTTTTGCAGTTTTTCCAGGATATGATTCAACAGTCAGACTGTTTTGTTTATTTCATTAAAATATTGTATGTTAAGTTCATGGAAAGTAAAACAAATTAACAATAAATTCACTTTTGCAATTATAATAACAAATAAATATATTTTTTTGACAACACAGTAATTGACTTTAGTATATTTATATACAGAGTTAATTTATGCAGTTATTTTCTTTAATTGCATCATAATGGTTTTAGAGATTGCAGTAATATTAGTTATGACACTTGCTAATACAGTGTTTTAAAAGATTTTCAGATTCATCTTGCAATTTTGTCTTGATCCATCCACTATTTTATCATGAAGAAGCAATTAAAATTTTTATTCTATCTGAAAAGTTTGAGGTTGAAGCATGTCTGCCTTCTAAACGTATGATCTGTAATTCTCTGGGCAATTTAAGTTTCTGAACCAGCTTTTCTACACTGACTGCTTTTATCCTATGAAATGTTTAAACATCAGAGAGGTCCTACCAAGTGGTTGTGTCAGGAGCATAATGTTTGTAGTACAGAGCACCTGGAGGACACAAAAAAGAATACTTTTATTTCACAGCTTGGAACTAGACATAAAGCTCCACAAATTACAACAGACTACAAATCACTGTGAAAGACACCTAAGATAAAAGGATTTGATTCTTGTGTCTATCCTACTGCCCCCAAGCAGACATCCATCAACAAAAGTCTGAGGATTTGACAAGATCTAAAACCGTTTTGTAACTGCACAGAACCAAATTTGTTGCTTCAATATCTTGTGTTGTGCAATAGCTGTAGTTTGCCATTGTCTAATTTGTATATTTTACTCCTTCACCCAAAACATAAAATGTTTTCTGAAAAGTATACTTTAGACACTTAATTTTACAATTATGCAGATTTGTAAAGTCCCTAAATGCAAACCTTTGTCTATTTCCCATTTTGTTACCTTTTCTATCAACTAAAATTTGATTATTTTTCTCACATATGGTTATGTTTAATTTTGCATCATATTGTAGTGTATGAATTGTATATAAAGTGATAGACAGGCATAGGAAGTTCTGCAAAACACACTGACCAGTTTTATGAATTATTCCTATAAAAATTGCTTTGTGTTGACCAACTATTAGCTGACCTTACAGTGTTGGTGAAAACCTTACACTCATACGAATGAGCATTAAAATCATATTAATTTGGGGATATTGAAGATTTAATTTAGCTGACTGTTGAGCTGTTCTTTTTATAGGGTTAAGTAATTTTATGGCCAAAACCTAAATACATTTTAAAAACCAGAATTGGGTGAACAAGCTTGAATTAGTTATGAACTTTTCAAATAAATTCTCACTAATATTTACATTCATGTCTTTTAAAAAGCTGCTTTTGTTTTCCTGGTATTGATCTGGCCTTTAATTAAAGTCCATATTTTTTTTGTCTATAGAGTTCTGGTAAGGGCTATTTCAGAGGCCTAACCTTATCCTGATTTATCCATTTCAAAACAAGTTTTTATTTGTCTTGGAGATTGTCATGTTTGATTACCCAACTGTTTTCAAGACTTAATCATGCAGCATGTAGAAAGTTTCAAATAATTTCAATGTAGTCCTTTATTTTTTTGTTCCACTGGCATCAAAACAGACCTTTTGCATGATTCTGCCAGCACCATGCTTAACTGTTCATAGTGTTCTTAGGTTCAAAATCTTCACCTCAAATTCTCCAAACATACTTGTTTGTCATTGTAAAAAAGCTCAGTTTGTCTGACTATAAAACCTGTCTCCAATGAGGACCCTTCAAGTCTATGCTGATGTCAAACTAGCTTTACTGGGGATAGAGACATTTATGTTCAAGCATCTTCCAGTTTTCATGAGTTTGAGCCTTGGTGGTTCCTGTTCATACTAACCAATTTTCCTTCCTTTCGGGCTTACACTTTGGCTCAGATGTTTGACTTAGACAAGCTAAATTGTTCCAACAAGATAATGATCCCACACAAACATCAAAACTGGTTTTGGAATAGTCAAAGCAAGGTCACATTTAGTCTTAACTTTAACCTATTGAAATTGTAAAAGACTAGACTCCAAGAGTCTGTTGGAGGAAACCAACTGTTTTAAATGATATCTATCAATTTGTCCAAGAAAAATGGTCAAATATGCAGCCAGGGTTATGCCAGGGTCTTGTTCAGGGCTAGAATACATGTTACTGGGGTTGTTTGTTCATATCTGAGTCTGAACATATATTTAAATTTCCCTTGTGTGGATTTGGGAAATTTAACAAGTGCAAACATCTGCATTCTGTTCAACATATAAACGTCAATTTTTTAATTTCTAATCATTCCAACCTTAACCAAAAATAGCTCAATGAGCCTTTAAAAGCCTCCAATTGTGATATTTATTATCATGGTTATTGTATATTAAAAATGTATTTACACGGAGAGTGGAACCAAAGTCAAATTCCTTATTTGTGTACAAACTTGCCCAATAAAACTGATTCTATATATACACTTCTTATGTCCACTCACCACAGGGGAGCTGGTGCCTATCCCCAGCATTCCATGGGCAAGACCCTGTACAGGTCGCTAGCCCATCACAGGACAAATAACCATGCACACACATCCTTTCATACCTAAGGGCAATTTAGAGTGACCAATTAACCTAACATTCATGTTTTTGGACTGTGGGAGGAAGCTGGAGAACCCACGGGGAGAACATGCAAACTCCATGCAGAAAGACCCCCAGCTGGGAGTTGAACCGAGAACCTTCTTGCTGCAAGGCAACAGTGCTACCAACTGCACCACCTGGAGGTTGCTTAGCAGGAGGACAAGTTTTTTATTGACATCCAAAATGGATATAGACCACACATAAAAATTTATTTTATTTAGTGTATTAACAAATTTGTACTGTACATTATATAGACAATGTTGTATCATTTGCTTCACAAACAACAGCTTTATAAAAATAAAAGCACATGTAACACCTTGTGAACCTGTTATATTGTATCTTTCAAGAAATATGGATGATACAGCATCTATTTAGCATTTTCTTACAAAAAATGTGTAAGAGACTAGAAATAAACATTGACAATCATTGTATGGAAAGCAAAAAACAAAATAAAAAAATACAATTTAAACAAAGATGTCTGACGTGTCCCAGTGTAGGGTATAAAATGACATTTTGTTTAAAGTACATGTGATGAAGAAAACACATGAAATAGAAAATAAAACCACAGTGGTGTTGAGATTGTTTTTGTGAAATGATAACATTGCTTGGATATTTCATTCCCAGCATAATGTGTTTGTTCGTGTGTGTGAGTGATACAGATTTTTGCATTCTACAAATGTCAGCACATTGGTAAAAAATGAGTGACAGCAGATCTTTGACTTTATATCATGAACTGTAAAAGTTATTTTCATGAAAAGAAAAAAGTAATGAGGCATGTATGGTGAAAACTTTTTCAATTCTAAGATGTTATACAAATTTATAGGAAAGGTTGATGTAAGAATCTCAGCCGTGGAGTTGAGATTTACAGCAATTACAAGGTCCCCAAAATGTCTATTGCACTGTTTTAAAATTTCTTCTAGCATGTATTAGGCCTGTGTGATAACTGCTCCATCTGTGCATCTGGCCACCAGCCGACTTACTAGCTACATAATTTGGTTGTTTCATATTCAATGGAGTTTGGCTGTTTGGCACTGAAAGTCTGCAGTGCTGCCTGGATCCTGGCAACATCTGTTGTGGACAGTTTGAGCCTGTGCCGCAGCAGACAAGAAAATAGATCCAGAGGCTGAGCTCCAGGTGGGGAAAGCCTGTTGACCCGATCCCGGATTTCCAGCAGCTGCAGAAGGGCAGAGTCCTGCGATCCCTGAGTATATGGGTAGTCCAGCTGTAAAATTAAGTCCTGGATCGCTTCTGGGTCAAAGTGCATGCTGTAGCCATAGACCTGGATAGTGTTTATCTTCATGTAGCCCAGGTTTTGCCCTGGTTCCAGGTATTCCAGTGGTTCAAAATATACACTTCCATTTCCAGTGCCTGAGGGGCCCCTGATGCGGCTCCGTAGATAGAAGTGAACCGTCTCAAAAAATGTTTTCCACTTATTGCCTAAAGTCAAAGTCCAGTTGTAACAGTCATAGGGAAGGTCTAATTTAGTCCTCTCCCAGTCTGGGTAGTTGTTCTGGTCAATGGGCATGATCCAACTCTCTGAGTGACTGCCCCCAAATGGGTTAATGTAGACAGAGAGCATGGGGTCAAGTGTGCTGTTCTTGGTAAGGCAAATCTGCAGAGACATCCCCAAGAGCATGTGGACATGGTTTGATTTGTATTTATTACTTTTTAGAGTCAGCAACATCCTCTTTCTCCATGATGGGTCAAACCAGTTATTCAGCCTGACATCATTGCTGACAAAGATCCCATGGATGCTGATTCTGTTGTCTCTTTTCTGCAGCAGGTAGCGCAGCTCGATGTCCTGCAGGTCAGTCTCAAAGCCGATGTAATGATCAGTGGAGTCTGGCACTTCATTGCGGCACACGCCCTGGCTCAGCATGTAGCCCTGATTGCATGTGGCGCAGCGGGAGCGATTTTCATAGGAGCAAGATGCGCATGAGGAGCCTTCCCCTACTTTACATGGGATCACACTCTGGCAGGGGGGATGGTCGTACGGGCAGGAGCAGCTCCGGGTCTCCTCCATGTAGGAACCAAGGTGATTGTTTTCACTGCAGTACATGATGGACAAGATGTAGTTGAGCCAGTACCCAAAGGGCCTGCAACACAACCAGAGCGGTAGGTAAGGTTCATAGCAAGTAAATGTACATCTGTAACAGAGCTTATTATTTTCAAAAGAAACAAAATTTAAGCACAAATGTTCTTGCTTTCTTTGGATGGGTACCCTTACGTAATTATTTTGTGTTTTGCCTACAATGGACAGAGCTTATTGTGCAGAATCACAGAATTACGAATATAATTTATATGAAACTAGTTTTATACTGACAGAAATGTCAGTAATGAGTCATATGTCTCATTTATTAAGGCACCATGTTGTCCTTATAAAAAGATCTTCCCATCCTGTCAAACAAGAACCTTTTTTTAAGGACATACCCTTCTTTTCTGAGTATATGCATCAATCCATCTAATTAACTCTGATTTATGGTGCCCTTCATAAGATAAAATATGGATCATTACTGAAGCTAGTAAAAAAATGACATAAGTCAAGGATGTATGCTTCACTGTTGACCATGCAAGTTCTAACATCATTCCTTGATCTAACAATGTAACCGATGGGGGTGAGGACATTATGTTTAAGGATAATTTTTTTAGTTTCTGCCTCTTCTCATATTTTTTCATTATACTTTCAAAGCAAGACTAATGTTAAAGAAATCCCCTTGCGTCCCTGGCAGTCATGGTCAAACCCCTGTGTATCTTGCTGACATGATTTTGGGCAGACAAAATTGTTATTTTATGTTACTTTAATAAGAATTCTAATAGAAGTAATAATACGAAGTAAGGTTAAGCTAATGTAATTCAATTCAACTAGAAAAAAACTGATCCTGTGTTGCAGAAGATAAGAGAGCATATATTTTTGTCGCACCCACAACTCTTACAATTCCAGTAAAATATATGGATCTTTTTTTTTTCACTTTAAACTTTGAAACTTGTTTTTTTTTTTTTTTATATAGCACAAAGTCTTGGCCTATCTTCTAAATTGAAAAGACAAGAGAACATGACATTCTATGTGTGGTGATTTTTATAAGTCAGGAAGTTTCTTCCGATTTGGTTATTTAAAACAAAGTATAATAAAAATAAGCAATAAAAGTAAAATATATAAACGGATGTGATTCTAAAGAATCTCACCTGTTCTACGATAAAGGGGTGCATCATAAGTCAGGGAAAGCTACTTATTTAAACTTTTCCAGGTTTAGTCAGACATCATTTGTTTAAAGCAATTGGAACAGTGACAAACAAGGCTGGACAAAGACCTAAATATATCTTGCCAGGAGGCGCAGTTTGGAGAATGGCAAGTATCCAGCAGTGCCAATAATTTTGGAGATTGCCTTATATGTGTGTGTGAATGTGTGTGTGTTTGTGTGTGTGTGTGACTTAAGTAATTTGCATAAGGAATAAATAACAAAACATTCAATAAAACAACCCCCAAACACAAACATATATAAATCCACAAAGTTGTTTAAATAATAATAATAATGATATTAATAATAAGTGGGTCCCAGACTGTATAAGGCACATGGATGCTTTAATTTTATCAAAATGAGCTCAGATTGATTAAGCATTAATGGAAAATCTGTTAGTAAACAGTGAATGTGAAAATACCAAGCATTTCAGAAACTCATCAGTTCGAGTTAGCTGCACATATTCCAACTTCAGAGTGCTGACTGTGCACAACAAGAGAAAGGAAGCTCCCTAACTATCATATGTCGCATTGGATCAGCAGGACATGCAAAGCGTCATAGAGACACTGCATGCAGTGGGCCAAAGATAAGCTGTGTGTTCATTCTGCAATCTGCTCTATGTCTATCAGCTTATTTCACTCAGATCAATATCAAACACAACTTTATTTCTGCCTCAGATTCATTTTACACCTGTGGAAAAAAAAAAAAAACTTTTTTTGCACTATAGCTTGTCACATTAAAAGCAACATTTACCAAGAAACGCACACCAGTTGTTCTGCAGAGCTGCATCATGACAGCAGCAGACAGAAGAACATAGATCTTTAGTGCCTTTAGTATTTTTCTTCCTGCTTTCTCCCCAATGCCTCAGTATTGAAATAACAGCAAAAAAGAGGCATGGATGTTCTTTTTAGGAAAATATTCAGGATTTAAGATAGTAAATGATATCTTTGCAAATTCAAACCGTTAAGATTAATTTGTTTCTCTGTTTCTCAGCTGTGCTTGAGGATACCAAAGGACATTCCCAAAGGAATTACCCTAAATTGGTGTTTTGTTTCTTTATTTCTGGTAGGGAATCCATCAATTTGCAAGTAGCAAGAAGCATGACACTATTATGAGAGAAAACCTTGCCTAAGAAGGTTATTCAGTTTATCAGGATTCCAACATTATTTAACAAAAAGTTGAAAACAGTAAAAACAAAATTCTGTCTTGTTTTAATAAGCATATTTACTTTATAACTACAGTGAATAGATAGTGTAAAATCAATATTTCTGCATAGGTTTACCAATAATGTGTTTCATTAAAAAAAAGACCCTTTAAAATACATCTATAGATTTTTATGTTTTTCACTTTAAATCATTTTAAAGTGAAAATCATTATTTCCCTATGCCTAGTTGAGAAACTCAATGCACACCATGGTACATACAGGGGTTGGACAATAAAACTGAAACACCTGTCATTTTAGTGTGGGAGGTTTCATGGCTAAATTGGACCAGCCTGGTAGCCAGTCTTCATTGATTGCACATTGCACCAGTAAGAGCAGAGT